>CM077176.1:25880675-26188175 GCA_039654105.1 Coreius guichenoti | reverse complement strand
CAAGAATGGGACAACATTCCTATTCCTAAACTTGAGCAACTTGTCTCCTCAGTCCCCAGACGTTTGCAGACTGTTATAAAGAGAAGAGGGGATGCCACACAGTGGTAAACATGGCCTTGTCTCAACTTTTTTGAGATGTGTTGATGCCATGAAATTTAAAATCAACTTATTTTTCCCTTAAAATGATACATTTTCTCAGTTTAAACATTTGATATGTCATCTATGTTGTATTCTGAATAAAATATTGAAATTTGAAACTTCCACATCATTGCATTCTGTTTTTATTCACAATTTGTACAGTGTCCCAACTTTTTTGAAATCGGGTTTGTATATATAAATTACTATTCAACGTTTGGGGTCAGTAAGATTTTTATGTTTTTGAAAGAAATCTGTGCACCAAAGCACATTTATTTGATTTAAAATACAGTAAAAACAGTAATATTGTGAAATATTACTACAATTTAAAATAACTCTTTTATATTTTAATATATTTTAAAATGTGGCAAAGCTGGCAAAGATTTTTCATCATCATTACTCCAGTCTTCAGTGTCACATGATCCTTCAGAAATCATTCTAATGTGCTGATTTGCTGATCAAGAAACATTTATTTTGCAAGCATGCAAGTTTCTATAGCTATGATTTATGGCTCTGTGGTAGGTTTAGTTATTCAAAAATAAATGTTTAACATTTTTTTTTTTTTTTACTTTAAGACTAAATTTGGATTTTCTTGTTTAAAAACCTTTTTTATCAGGAATAAAACAAGTTCCTCAAAGGGGCAGAAATAATACAGTCCAGCAAAATATGTTTAACGGACAGTGGATTGTGACAAGGTGATCAATTTGGGGAATTTTGAAACATTTCTTTTTATTATCAATGTTGAAAACAGTTGTGCTGTTAGATACAGGATTCTTTGCTGAATGAAAAGTCCAAAAGAACAGCATTTATTTGAAATAGAAATCTATTGTAACATTAAAAATATCTTTACTGTCACTTTTGATCAATTTAATGTGCCTTTTGCTGAATGAAAGTATTAATTTATTTTTAAAAAATCTTTTGAACGGTATGGTGTATTTTTAGCAAGGTGTGCAAAAATCTGAACTACAGCTCACCTGAGACAGCAGAAATTGTTGATTCTTTTTATTTGTGGTCAATAACACATTACACTAATCTGCAGATATAATCTGTCATTTATAAAATTACAATATACTATCAATGTATCTTAATTATATCAAATACAATTAGTAGCACTTCCTTGTCATTTAATTACACAATTATTAGAAAATGCCATTAAATCACATCTTTGTAAGACACAGAGGCACTCTTTTGCCAGAGACATAAGAGAACAACACACTCTCTAACCATAATACACTCCTTTAACGGCACAATATCAAAACGATATTGAACTATAGTACAACCACAATAACATAACTTTATCATACTGGATACAACATTAAAATACAGTAATTAAACTTATTCAGTACTTAATACTATAAATGCATCATAACATCTTTGATTCAGCTATTTGAATATTCAAACGAAATCATACCTTGGTTTGGTCATGATGTAAAATACGGCTACTGAGTCAGCAAAGAGGTTGTTCAGTTAATAAACGACAGTATAGCTCATTCACAACCTGAACATCAGTACTCCTCTCAGGTCTGCTTAGCAGAAGAACATCACTGAGACCTCTTATGAATGAACCAGGCTAAAAATACATACAGCACTGCTGTCAGAGCATTAGCCCGTGACTCATTTGATATGATTACACCGACTGAGCATAACGTTAAGACTGAACCAATCAACACCTGCTTGTGTAATAACAATAAGATCTGCATATTATACTTATATTTAAAAAATATTATATTTTAGCACCAAATAAATATGTTGGTAACACTTTATTTTGATGGTCCCCTTTAGACATTCTGTTGACTATAAGTAACTTTGCACCTACAGTCAACTAACTCTCAGAGTATTAGTAACTGTCTTCTTAATATCTGAAAACACTTTATTTTGATGCTCCCCCAACAGACATGCTACTGACTATAAGTAAGCTTGCAAGTACATGTCTTATTCTACTAACACTTAACCCCTTATTCTACTAACACTAATCCTACACTTAAAAGTCTACTTATACTCAACTAATACTCTAATGAGAGTTAGTCGACATGTAGGTGGCAACATTATGTCTAGTCAACCGAATATCTAAAGGGGAGCATCAAAACAAAGTGTAATCAATAAGTTTAGCTGTTTGCTGTTGTATGATGCTGTATTTGTGTTTTACCTTTCCTGTAGAGATAGCAGAGGAGCAGTGGAGAACTATAGTACGACAGAGACCACAGCACTGAGGCCTGAAGGACAACATATGATAGGGATTCAATTTCACATTACAAAACTTTTGGACTTTTTTTGCTTTTGACAGAAATAAATTGCAAAGAAGCTTAAAGGGTTAGTTCACCCAAAAATGAAAATTCTGTCATTAATTACTCGTCGTTCGAAGACCTTCATTCATCTTCAGAACACAAATTAAGATATTTTTGATGAAATCTGAGAGCTTTCTGACCCTCCAAAAACCCCAAAAATAACAACTTTATTCATCAATTTCTTCTCTTCCGTGTCAGTCTCCGGCACTGTTCATGTGAGCACCACGACGCATGAGTGTGCTGCTGACGCAGGAGCCAGCTAATAGTGATCCGGCGTTCTGACGTAGAACCCGGAAGCGCTGCACTGTGTTTACAACGTGAACAGTGTCAAAGACTGACACGGAAGAGAAAAAATTGTTAAATAAATTTGTTATTTTTGTTTTTTTGCACACAA
Source organism: Coreius guichenoti (assembly GCA_039654105.1). Classification (NCBI taxonomy): domain Eukaryota; kingdom Metazoa; phylum Chordata; class Actinopteri; order Cypriniformes; family Gobionidae; genus Coreius; species Coreius guichenoti. The sequence continues at coordinate 26,185,361 of CM077176.1, read as the reverse complement.
AAAGTATTCTCGTCACTTCATAACATTAAGGTTAAACCACTGTAGTCACATGGGCTATTTTAACGACCTTTCTGGGCCTTGAAAGTGGTAAATGTGTTGTAGTCTATGTGGGGTCTGAAAGCTCTCTGATTTAATCAAAAATATCTTAATTTGTGTTCCTAAGATGAACATTCTTATGGGCTTAGAACGACATGAGGGTGAGTAATTAATGACAGAAATTTCATTTTTGGATGAACTATCCCTTTAATATTCAGTGACATCACTTGGTCACTACACAAACTGCAGAGAAAATGTGCATGATTCATCACAGTGATCACATACCCAACCGAGGATGCTGTCTGTGTGCTTCTCCAAACCTCTGGGCTGATAATTCCACCCCTGCAGAAGATAAAGACATGCCAGTTATGAGGATCTTTACAAAAGTTTGCTATGGTGACTGACCATAGTGTTCAGCACATACAAATACTACAGATATTTTACAACAATAAACCTGTGGTCACTTGGTATTAGATTGACTCGTAATATGCTTGATGGATATATTTTAATGATATTCAAATTTTTCTACCCTTCAGGAGGAAAGAGTGTTCCCTATCACAAAAAACTTATTATTTGCATATATTATTTTTTCATGTAAAAGCTATTCATTCTGAAGAGAGAAAGTATTTTAAACTTACAGTCATTCATATACAAAAAAAAATTGTAATTTTCAAACTTACCATTTACATTTCAAAACAACAACAACTAGTATTATTATTATTATTATATTCATAATGAATATTGTGTTTTTAATTGTTGTATTCTAATAATTAAGCTATTTGAACAGAAATAAAACATTAAATACGTGTATATCAACAATTATGGACATAATAATATTAAATAAACATTAACAGTTGCAAAAAAACAATATCAGTCAATCTATACTAGTTTTAGCCACCATAGTCGTGAAAAATAATAGAAATATTGAGAAAGCTTCTTGAAGGAGAGCTTATTAATGAATTATTAGTAACAACGCGAAATTACTATGGTATTTTTAAAAATCAGGATCCTGTTGAATAGGTAAACTTTATTGTTTTCATACAGCATAACCTATTATTAAACTCTCTGTGAAGAAGTGGGTAAGAGAAAGAGATGGTGATCACAGTATTAATCAATTATTAATGCAACTGTCCAAGTACGAAGCCAAGACAATGGCAGATGTCTGATAAACTAAACAGAAACACAATAAAACGCAATCAATCAATCAACGCGTGGGTGCGGTAATAGTGTTGTTATAGTTTCGCTCCTCATGACAGATGGTTGACTGACCTGTCATTCGACCATTAGAGCTAAGCTCAATTCAGTTAGCAAACAGCTCACTGTCAATGGATGTGTCTCAAAACCGAGTGAGCTGCCTATCTAGGGTTCTAGCTGTTTAGGACTTTATTGGCGCATAACACAAAACGTTTGAATCAAATCAAATCGCATATGATGCCCAAAATGCTGTCTAGATAGGCAGCTCACTAGGATTTAGGACTCAACCAATAACACATTCGTGCGAGACTGATCTCGGCAGTGTTTTAATGCTACGGCTCTATTTGAAGGGGAAGGAAGAGTCCTACCCTGCGGGGCGTTCTGCCGTCAGCTCGTGTCTGGTCCGGTGAGTGGTGGATCCGCTGCAGATTGGGCCCGAAAAGGCACCGGAGCCACATCCAACCGGCCATTCTCACCTCCGTCAGGAACTACGGCGGCCTGTGAGGATCACAGGTGCGACAGTAGCGAATACTAAAACGCGCCTTTTCACGTCACAGTGCGATACATTTCAATACATACAGTGGTGTACAAAAACTAAACCTTGTTTGAAGGTCTTTATGGCTGATTTTCATTTGTATATTGAGTCTCTCCAATGTATTGATAACAAAAAATGTAGAGATACAATTTTATTCCCTAAAGAGTTGAAGTTACTTGAAAATTTAAATTGTTGTATATGCCGTCTTCTTTCTTTAAGTACTAATTATTGATTTATTTGTTTATTCTCTTTACTTCTATTTAAATCAATAATATTGTATATATAGACTTTTTTATGCATTGTAAACCCAATCATTTTAGTTGGGTTATATTTTTGAATGTCTTGTTATAGTTGTAAATGTTTAATGTGTCCTTGATATCTAATAAAAAAAACAATTAAAAAAAAAATGGTTTAAAACATTTTTTCACATTAAAAAAAGAGATGAGTTTTATGGAGACATAAACGTTTTATTGAGATGTAGCTGCCAAACTAATCAAAGAAATAAATGTTATAAATGTTATTTCTTATAGTTTTATTATAAACAAATATTAGTTTATTAATAAATACATGTATTAATCCAAAATAATGATTATATTTTTATAAATATTTTATTACATATTAAATGTTCATAATTGTATTTTGGATAGGTATTTTATTATTGATTCAGGGCCGATTATCAATTGATATATGAGATTTATGTAACTTTACAAGACACAATGCACCTTTATGTGTGCATATTTCATAATACATCAGGTGGTAACCATAGTTTATATATATATATATATAAAATATCAGTGTTACTTCAAAAAAATAAAAAGTCCAAAAAAAAAATAGGGTCCAATGTATTGTGTTAATATAAAAAAAATTCCAGATTGATTATTCACAGGTGTTTTCCACGAATTTTTAATTATGCATTGTATTCTGTTGTGTTTTATGGTCAAAACTTAATAGAAAATGTCCTGGCAGAAAATTACCTGTACAGTATTTTTCTACAGATTTTTTTCTTATTGACAAGACCATATGAAAGAAAGTTTCTGAAAACTTCCGACACTTTTTGAAGAAGCGTCATTTTTATAGTAATAACAAGAAGAGTTTGCTGTCATAAGTTAATACACAAGTCACATATACACCATCTCACACATTTATGTATGTACAATTTATTTCAGATACAGTTGTTTCATCTCAACATCTATTGTACTGTATATGTTTAATAAACTCAACCACAGCACTGGTTGTATCTGAAATGAGAAAACACACACACAAACACACATACACACACACACACACACACACAAGGAAAACATTAGCAGGATGATTAATGCACAGAGAGCGTATGAACAATGACACGCCTGCACTGTGTCCCCCGTATGACTCGGAAACAATCATGTCTCACCTATCTAATTCTTTATATACATCCATTTCACCTGTTGGCTTAAGATCCTAGAGAGAGAGAGAGAGAGAAACAGAAACAGGGACAAGGATGAGAAGGGCGGAGACATCTCAGATTTATAGTTTGGCAGAGGCTCGATTTGGTTCATCCGCTAATATCACTAATGCAGGCGTGACAGAACTGGGAGGGAACACACACTCACACACACGTTGTGTTTTTATGTTTTATGGGGACTTTCCATAGACATAATGGTTTTTATACTGTACAATCTGTATCTTCTAACCCCCTACACTAAACCTACCCCTAAACTTACCCATCACAGAAAACTTTCTGCATTTTTACATTTTCAAAGAACACTTAGTATGATTTATAAGCTGTTTTCCTCATGGGAACAAAAAAATGTCCCCTCAAGGACAAGGATTTTGGATATTGCCATCTTTGTGGGGACATTTTGTCCCCATAACTTAGGGTTTACCTGAGCCGCACACACACTGTCAAACAGATTGTAAAATGTTGGGACCTGTTTTTAGGAACACACACACACAATTACTCATTGCTCTGCCTGAGAAGGACTATAATAACTCACCATGTAGACTGCGCCTTGGGGAGGTGTCTGCTGGGAGAAGAGAGGGAGAGAAAGAGGAAGGAAGAAATAGATTTAATAATAGAGCACAGATAGATATACATTGAGAGAGAAAGACAAGGAGAGAGAGAGAATGAAAGAAAGAAGGGGTAGTAAAAATAGATTTAATAATACAGCAGGGGGCGAAGGAGAAACAGCAAAGTAGATGGAGGGAAAGAGGTGCTGCGCATTTCAATCACCTGTCTTAGATCGTCAGGATTTTCATAGATGTTCTCCACCTCTCCGGAGTGGTGAGACAGCGATTGCTCGACACCTACAGGAATGAACACAGACACACAGGGGTTTCACATCACACCAAATCCATTGTGGTTTGCTCTGTCCATCATCCTCTGCCAGGGTGTACTGACAGCTTTCAGATCTTTGATAGACAGACTCAGGGGGGAAAAGACAAATGCGGGGCCTTACTTCGGTGGGTGACGCAATAGCCCTGTCTCCATAGCAACACCCCAACAGCTATGGCAATCATGGGTATCAGAAATAGGAGCAATGAGAAGTTAGAAACATAAGAGGATGCTGAAACATCTTCTGCTGGGGGGACTGTAAGAAAAAGAACAGTTAAGTTAGGTTACCCATCAGTGTGCAGAAGTGTGTGTGTGTGTGTGTGTGTGTGTGTGTGTGCACAGCACAGCACTCACCTGCAGGTGGCAGTGTAGGGCCTGGAGAAACTGTTGGATCTGCTCAACAAGAGTGTCAATGTGAGTAGACAGAAATGGTTAGAAATTATTCAATTATTTCCAAAAATAAACTATTTAAGATGGATGGATGGATGGATGGATGGATGGATGGATTGTTCTAGATATGAAGGGTCCACATTGGGACAGTGCATGTAACTTTAGAGGCAAACACCGAGCGAAAGGACGGAAGTTATTGATAGCAACTGCAGACATGATGTAATGAGCATTTAAATATCCCAGAGTGCGTGTATTGAAAAGATGCAGAGATATGGAGGATGAGGAAGAGAAATGAACCAAATATGTTTTTGACTTAATGTTTTTGCATATGGTGAGGTGACATCATTCATGCAAACAGATGCCGTTCTTATCGGAGTCTGCCTGTTATTTGCATGTTACATCTGATGACACTGCTGTGGTTGAAATACTCTCTAATCATGACTTAAACTCTTGGAAATATTAAATAACTGTGTAAAACAAATCATGTATTAAATGTTTGTGAATCTTTAGGTTTTTTTAATCTGAACCATGTTTAAAGGAATAGTTCACCTAGAAATTAATTACTGATCATTATTTTATGCTGGGTTCAGACTAAACAATATTTTTGTCACTGTGTCCGATTATGCGATTTTGACTCCTAAATTCTTGTTGTGTCATGGACAAGAAACATGTCAGACTACACGATGCTTCCTGACCAATCTTCGCTTGCCGTCATAACGATGTTCGTAATGTCATCCTAAAGACGGAACTAGCGACTAACTTCTGGAAACAAGAGCGTAAACAAAATGGTTCTACTAGCTTAGTGCTAATTGGGTTGTTGAAGCGTCTATATCGTTTGCCAGCATTTATATTTTTTCTTGACATCGGCTCTGTCCCAAATGGCACCCTAAACACTAGCGGTCTTCCTACGAGTCCGCACTTTCATGACGTAACACCGCTTTGACCGTCTCACACTAGTGTGGGCTCGGCAAAAGTGCGCATCGAGCGCGCATATCGACCGCACCCTTCTGAAACCTAAAATGACAAATGGGACACCGTACGGTCTCGTGGACTTAATAGACACGTGCACGCAGCAGCCATTCTAAGTCCACAAAACCGAAAGTGCATATGAAGTGTGCCATTTGGGACAGGGCCATCGTGAAGCATCGCAGACGCAACGTCGGTTGTCGTCCACTATGACACACTATACAAGATAAAACAATCGATTCTTGTGCCCCAACGCCCATTGTCATTTACGAATCAACACGACACCATACATCAAGCGGATTGTGCCAAAATCAGGCTGATATCATGTAGTCTGAACCCGGCATAAGTCGTTATCTGATCTGCTCTATCTCTCTTTGGCGAGTTCATAGTTGTGCTCCGATTTATAGGGCCCATGCAGTGTTCACTGCTGTCTATTCCCTGAGCACAGGAAATCTGTTGCAGTTCACTTCATTTGGCAAAAAATTTAATTCAGAACTCCCTGCAATGTCATCACACACAGAAGAAACTTGAGTCGAAACTTGATATTACGAACAGAACACACCTCATGGCAGAAGCAGGGATGTCCAATTCATGAATAAATAATTCAAAACGGTTTTGTGAACCCGATTCATTGAAAAGATCTGGCTCAAAAGAATGATTCATTGTTCTTGTTCTTCAGACAAAGCTATCATATGACTTCAGAAGACTTTTATGGACCACTTTTAGGGGCTGTTCAAAAAGAGTCCCTTTTTCTCGTTCAACTACCCTGTGTTATGCATCATTCCCCTGCGATGCTTCTCCTTTGTTTTTATATAAACATGCGTTGGATGAATGTGTTTGACCGTTGCGCTTGTGTCTCATTTCTTTTACAGTAGGCTATCTTGTGCATGACACAGCATTCTAAAAACACAGTTCCATTTAAAAAACACACCTCTATTTCTGTGTGAATGGCCCCTTATGATACTTTTATAGTTGTGTAATGGACATAGGCTAGTAAGATCTGTGTGCGTAAACCTCACTCCCCTGGCCTCAAGAGGCACGATAGTGACTGATGCTAGCAACCCCGGTTCGAATCGGGTCGAGTAGGACCGGTGACGTTTGGTGCCGTGACCCGGATGGGAGTGAGGTTTAGGAGGGTGAGTGTAACGGATGTAGGCCAGTAAGAGCTGTGCGTGTAAACCTCACTCCCTTGGCCTCAAGAGGTGTGCTAGCGGCTGCTGGTCGAGTAGGACAGGTGACAATTGCATAGTTTTTTGAAGTTTGAAAGCCACCCCTGGCCACGGACTTGAGATTAGCATGGAATTTTCTCACTGACTGCTGCTACAAACCGCTGGCTGCTGCTGCTGCTTCCGATTGCTCTTAGTGGGAAAAGCTGCCCATAGCTGCTGGTCTAGGATCAGTTTTCTCCGTAATAATAGCATATTGGCGAAACATATTTGGTGACTGCGCTCTTCTTGACAGCGTCAAAGATTTCTATTTACAGCGTGTTTTGCAGCGATGAGAAATGTAACCAATCACAAACATATCTGTTGAGTTCTTAAAAGCAATGGCCAATCAGACGTGTTTAAGTCGGAATCTATGTAAGGCAATGGTTATTTATCATTCGAACTGGCAGCCATGCCAAATAACCCATACAGTATGCTTTCTTTTCTTTTCAACTTATAGTGGTTTGAAAACGTAGCCACTTTAATAACAAATAATTTATCAAGAGGGTTTATGTTGGGATGTGTAGGTTGTTGATAGGTAACACGTAACTATTTCATGACATATTTAAATGTGTTTATAAGGAGGAAGCGTGTCTAGCCTTACCCTGGAGTTGGTTCACCCGCCGCCTATGAAAGCCACAGTCTTCGTTCATTGTAATTTCAAGGACAATAGTAATTAGTAAAAAAAAAATTATTCTCCTTTTATGTTCCATTGAAATATGAAATTTCAGGTTTGGAACAACATGCTGATGAGTAAATGATGACAGAATTCTCATTTTTGAGTAAATTATCCCTTTAAATCAACATCACTGCAGCAAAGATCCCTTTTCAGTAGCAGAACTGCAGAAGATCTATTTTCTGCCCCCTGCTGCTCCAGAGATTCACTACCCATGTTTGAAATAATCCATTATGATGGAGCTAGGTTTCATGAAATTGATTGGTCAAGGGACTTGATTGTGCTGCATTATGGTATGTGACCTCTCTCGTGACCTACATGATTCCACGAACTAATGTTCCTGTCATTCATTCATTATGAAAATTCGATAAAACACAGAAGGCCTATCACACGCAACAAAAATAACTCCTTTGAATGAATATTCACCTGCAGGCTGTCAATTTTCAGGTTTTTAAATGTGAGTGTTGACACCTTCAAGAAGCAAAGTGCCAGACAGAGAGAGAGAGAGAGAAATGCATACACATCTTTTCGCTCACCTATATTGGCCATTGTGACGGTGTACATATATTGCACTGAGTTTCCATTTTTCAGATACAGAGTGCAGGCATAACGTCCAGCCGTCTCAGGGGTCACAGGAAGCGCTACAGAGGTTGTGATCCGGCCCAAAACAGCAGCTGATTGCAAAAAGCGACTGGGATCCTGAACATATGACCACCTTACAGATTTGACCTGAGATCGCTCTGTGTACATACAACTCAGATCCAGAGCGGTGCGAGATGGCTTGGTGTATCCTGAGGGTGAAACAGACAGTCAGATGATGAGAGAGGAGAAATGAACGCAGAAGATGGGCAGTGAAGGGTTAAAATGATATATATTCATTAAACAGTCGGGTGTAGCCGGTCAGCTGTGATTGACTGTGACTGATGTACAGTGTCTCCTCAAACACAAAGCAGCATCAATCCTGAGCTAATTGAGCTCCAACGGTAATGCCACAACCCACAGAGTTGTCAGCGGCAACAGGCAGGTGTAATTACACACAATGAGATCTGTAATGAGGCCTACTAAAAAACATTACGTTAGAGAGAGGGATATATATAGAAAGAAGAGACAAAAGTAAAAGAGTTGAGTGAGTATAGGAGAGCAGGGAGGACATAAGGGGAAAAAGAGATTAAAGTAACAACGGAGGGAGATCGGATTAAGAAAGGGAGCGGAAAGATGAAAGTCAAGACACTGACTGATTGACTCTTGCATTATGAGCTACTGTGATCGATATAACAGCTTGTGCAATTATAAAATGAATCCAAGACCAGTGATGCAAGAACATCCAGCATTAAGCATCAGTAAATGAGCGTGCTGATGTGCACTCACTGATGATGAGTATTTAATCATAAACACAAAATGTGAAAACTTATTTGTAAGGTTTTTAACATTCTATTACATTTTTCAGTGTTTTTAATGAATCAGTTGATCCAGTCAAGAAAACTGGCCTGAATGATTTGTTCACATATTTGAATAATTCTGAATAACTCACTGACTCAAATAACAACAATATTGAATAACTGAACAATCCTTAATCAGTATTACAAACCCGATTCCAAAAAAGTTGGGACACTGTACAAATTGTGAATAAAAAAGGAATGCAATAATTTACAAATCTCATAAACTTATATTTTATTCACAATAGAATATAGATAACATATCAAATGTTGAAAGTGAGACATTTTGAAATGTCATGCCAAATATTGGCTCATTTTGGATTTCATGAGAGCTACACATTCCAAAAAAGTTGGGACAGGTAGCAATAAGAGGCCAGAAAAGTTAAATGTACATATAAGGAACAGCTGGAGGACCAATTTGCAACTTATTAGGTCAACTGGCAACATGATTGGGTATAAAAAGAGCCTCTCAGAGTGGCAGTGTCTCTCAGAAGTCAAGATGGGCAGAGGATCACCAATTCCCCCAATGCTGTGGCGAAAAATAGTGGAGCAATATCAGAAAGGAGTTTCTCAGAGAAAAATTGCAAAGAGTTTGAATCTACAGTGCATAATATCATCCAAAGATTCATAGAATCTGGAACAATCTCTGTGCGTAAGGGTCAAGGCCAGAAAACCATACTGGATGCCCGTGATCTTCGGGCCCTTAGACGGCACTGCATCACATACAGGAATGCTACTGTAATGGAAATCACAACATGGGCTCAGGAATACTTCCAGAAAACATTGTCGGTGAACACAATCCACCGTGCCATTCGCCGTTGCTGGCTAAAACTCTATAGGTCAAAAAAGAAGCCATATCTAAACATGATCCAGAAGCGCAAGCGTTTTCTCTGGGCCAAGGCTCATTTAAAATGGACTGTGGCAAAGTGGAAAACTGTTCTGTGGTCAGACGAATCAAAATTTGAAGTTCTTTTTGGAAAACTGGGACGCCATGTCATCCGGACTAAAGAGGACAAGGACAACCCAAGTTGTTATCAGCGCTCAGTTTAGAAGCCTGCATCTCTGATGGTATGGGGTTGCATGAGTGCGTGTGGCATGGGCAGCTTACACATCTGGAAAGGCACCATCAATGCTGAAAGGTATAAGTTCTAGAACAACGTATGCTCCATCCAGACGTCGTCTCTTTCAGGGAAGACCTTGCATTTTCCAACATGACAATGTCAGACCACATACTGCATCAATTACAACATCATGGCTGCGTAGAAGGATCCGGGTACTGAAATGGCCAGCCTGCAGTCCAGATCTTTCACCCATAGAAAACATTTGGCGCATCATAAAGAGGAAGATGCGACAAAGAAGACCTAAGACAGTTGAGCAACTAGAAGCCTGTATTAGACAAGAATGGGACAACATTCCTATTCCTAAACTTGAGCAACTTGTCTCCTCAGTCCCCAGACGTTTGCAGACTGTTATAAAAAGAAGAGGGGATGCCACACAGTGGTAAACATGGCCTTGTCCCAACTTTTTTGAGATGTGTTGATGCCATGAAATTTTAAAATCAACTTATTTTTCCTTTAAAATGATACATTTTCTCAGTTTAAACATTTTGATATGTCAATATGTTGTATTCTGAATAAAATATTGAAATTTGAAACTTCCACATCATTGCATTCTGTTTTTATTCACAATTTGTACAGTGTCCCAACTTTTTTGGAATCGGGTTTGTAAATTAAAATACGTAGGGATTATTCAATTCAATTTGATGGAATTTTACTATTAAATTGCATAGGCTAAATCTCAAATGGATTAATTTTTTTTTTTTTTTTTTGAGTGTACAAATAGCAACTTACATTTTGCTCTCTTCATCAGTCGAAGAATCATTGACTTCTGAAGACTATAGGAATATAGAGTCATATGGACCATTTTAATGATAATTTTACGTTGTTTGTGTCACGGTTTTGTGTTCTGTTTATGTTTAGCTTTCATTGTGTTCATTTTCTGCCTATTGAGTTTGACCCAATTTCCCACTTTGTTGTCATAGTAACTAATTTGATTTGACATTCTGTTCAGGTGTGTGCACCTCGTTATTGTCTGTATGTAAGTTCATATGTGTTCCTCTTTAGTTTGTCTGGTCTTGTTAATGTTATGTTGTGTTTGCCTTTTTTTTTTTTTTTTGGAGAGATACATTTCCTACAACGTACTGTGACATTTTCTGCATCTTTTTGGAATTTTTGTATTTGCACGGAAATAAGGAAACAGGTTTGGAACATGAGGGTGAATAAATAATGATAGAATGTAATTTTTTTTTTTTTAACTATATTTTATTTAAAATTAAAGTCACCATGCATTTTATTTAATTCATGTGCTCACCTAATCTAAATCATAATCCGCAAACAACTGTCAGGGTTATGTTCTAGTCTGTTTAGTTTTCTGTTTCGTTTTCATTCTGTTTCTTGTTCTATTTTGTCTGAGTTCTGTTTGCTACTTGGTTCCCTTAGTTACTGATTATGTTCACCTGTCCATTTAGTTCCCTCATTGTTCTCTTTGTATTTAAGCCCTTAGTTCAGTTCATTGTTCTGCGTCGTTTCAGTTTGTGTGATTGTCAATATATTTTCTATCTTGTTTTCTTTTGAACATCCCTATTCATTCTGCGCTTGTACAACCACCATTCCATTAGAACGACAATAATCCAGCCAATTCCAAATAGACAAAATCAAGTCTCACCCTACAAATTTCTGTTTTATGCTGATGTTAATATATTCATATTATAGACTTTAATAAATTAATTTATTAATTATTAATTTTTTTTTTTTTTTTTTATATATATATAAATGATTCCTTTATCACACAATAGCATTAAGTATCTCACACTCAGTGCTATGCTGGTACCTGTTTTTTTTTTTGTTTTTTTTTAATTACATAAAATATCAGACAGACAACGTGAGAAACTGCTATTCATTCACACATCAAAGTCTGTCATAGATGTCATGTCAAGGTCTCGATGTACACAAAAAAATTACCATGTAAAACACTCAGTCTGTTGTCTTGGCTGAAAACCTTGTCATCCAGGAAGACCTCGCACAAGTAGAATCCTCCATCATTCAGGGCTGGGCTTAACAGGAAGGAGAAGTTCCCAGCAGCAGCCAGGGAGGTGGGGTCTTTCAAATGGAGGTGGGCTTTGGTCTGGTTGGTGATTCTCCTCCAGCGGTCAAACTGGAATATGAGCTTAATTTTTTTTGAATCAGGACACTGCCAGTAGAGCAGCACATAGTCACCAAGGATAGGGGGACAGGTTAGAGTGACCAGGGAATGAGAGAGGGTTGCCATAGACCTTGGGTCTCCTGTAGAGGACACAGGGTAGGAGAAATTACAAAGAAAGGTAAAGTGACGCAGGGGAAAAGACTCATTCATCACAAGAGAAAGTCCGAAATACAAAGTGCAAGGCAAAAGAGTATAAAAAGAAACTGAAGAAGCCAACTGAGTGACAAATGGACTGTGATAAAAGAACAATATTGTCAATTTGGACTGATCCTGTCCACTGTGCTGCGAGTCACTTTAGCCTCTTTGTTCTTGACACAGTCAAGCGAATAGAACATTACGAGTCCCAGAGCAAAGTCATATGGGGAGATATCAGAAACGAGACAGGCATGAAAATGGGGATTATGTTATTAAGCTCAGCGAAAGCTCTTCAGAAACATTCTCCTCTCAGATTTAATAACCCTGATTAACCGCAACATTAACACAGCATTTGGGAAGAACAAACCAAAATAGTTTATTAAATTGTTGTACAATTAATCAATAATTAAAGCATGTTGAGGTTAACTGAAAACAATTCACTATTCAGTTAGTTAAAAGAGCCTGAAGGAGAATGTTTAGGTTTGGCTAGTGTAGGCTGGGTAAATGGCACATAAGGAAGGTCCCATTTTATTCACAATAGTATTCCAGTAACAAAAGAGCCTATTACCATGTGTCACGTTTGTGAAAGAAAAAACAGCTCTCCCTGGAAGAGAAAAAGAAAGGGTGGGACAGAGAGAGAGAGGGGGAGAGAGAGTTAGACGTTGTTTATAATGAGGTTGAGATATTCCCTGCTTTTGTATGAGTGTAGTCTCAGATCTGTAACATTGCTTGCATTAAATAATAATAAATAATCCACATTTTAGACACAATATTAGCAGTTACAGTACTGTCTACTTTTGTTTCATCAGTAAAAATAGTTCCAAACGAAGTCAAAGTAGAATCAACCGTTGCTTCTGCAAGCAACAGTAGCTGTGTATTCTTGAATTAATCAGTGTTTTTGAATGAATTGGTTAAATGAATGATTCAATGACTTATACAGACTGTGGCTGTGTCCTGAAATAGCATACTCTCTGCTGAATAATTACTTTGTGGTCATTAAAAAAGTACATTCAATATACAGTATAAATGTGTGTGGTATAAGCGCAATTCAGATTTACTACATTCGTCATTGTCATGCACCTCAGTGTTAATTACGTCGCTTAAAGGCCCACTGAAGTGCCTTGAAACTTGCAGCATTATTTAATGTGTTGAGGTATGTGGCATCCAGTTGAGGCCGAGGGACCGTGAGAATGGGGCGAGGCCGGCGGCGTGAGAGATAATGAGCGCCAGCTGCGCGCCGCACCGGTTTTGTGTCTCACGGAGGAGCAAGCCTGCATAAAAACACCTATTATTCAACTTCAGATTAATCTGAGCTTAGTCTGTGAAAGCCATTTTGGGAAAACAATGTTATCAGTATGAAAAAAAAACAAGTTTTCAACTTGAATTTTGACAAATAAACTTTTAAAAATGTTTATATTTGTTTATGCCAATAGTTTTAAACATCGCTGATAAAATGGAAAAATGACCAAGCCTGCATAAATAAAACACAATATAAAGTCCAGGCCTGGTCCTCTCTCGTCCTTCACTGTCGTCGCTCCTCCTTTTATGCATCCGAGCTCCTCCGTGAGACATGAGACCGGTGCGGCATGCAGCTGCCGCTCATTATCTCTCACGCCACCGGCCTCGCCCCGTTCTCATGGTCCCTCGGCCTCGACTGCTTGCCACAAGGTAGTTTCCACTGAAACAGGAAGACAGGGCGGGACATGTCGAACAGCTTCTCCCCTTTTTAAAATAGCGTTTAGTTTATATCACAGCTCAGCTAGAGCTGTTGAGGTCGGTAAAGCCGCAGTTTCCTCCTAATCTCTAACCATTTCTCCTCCTAATCTCCTCCACTGTGTGCGCGCTGTGGTGATTCACGTGACAATAACACGAAACCAGACTTCATTCGCCCCAATGGAAGGCATATTTACACTGTCTGAATCGTTCCCTATCCCTTATATAGTCCACTATGTGCCATTCACCATGTAGAAAATAGTACATGTGTGAACAAGTGACCGTTTTTAGCCGCAGCTTCAGCGTCTGTTTATAATGTAGAGGGAGGGACGCTTTAGATTCTAGAGAGCATTTGATTGGACAGAAAATCTGATAAGAAGCTGAAGTGCAGAGTGATGTCATTAAAATCATTGATCCATATTGGTGGAAGTGATAGAAGTCTTAAATGCTTCTATATTCTAAATGCTAATTTTTGGAGCACACTAGCTTATAGATAACAGTAAGGCTATCATATTCATACTAAAAGCCAAAAAACTTCATGGGATAGTAAAGTGTGCATTTGATGCGCACTTCAGAATCTCACCAGAAGTAGTAAGTCATCCCAGTTGTTGGCTTCTGTTTTATGAATACTATGAATTTGTATTCAGAAGCAGCCTGACACTTGTTTAATTTCTGAATGAATCAGTGATTTGAATGATTCAAATGGGTCACTCAACACTGACAAGCTGAGTAATACAAACGGGAATTTTGGGGCGATTTGCTCCCCATGACTCTCTGACTGGTGGAATTTTCTGTACAGCATTGTGGGTAAAGTAGTCTTTCACCACATATTCCACTGTTAAACAAGATTATTTTGAAAGTTGAAATAATACGGACTGATGGCTTCAGAAAAAGCATATACCATCGCTTAACAACCACTAAACTCACAGGAGGTCATTCTTTAAACGTTTATAAGTTATCGTTAAAAATCTATTTCCCAAAGGAGAAAATGGATGGAGACCGTTGTACCCTATATGGAGCCATAAGAGGACATGATGGTGGAAAAAAATATGAGATGGGAGGAAAATTATATTTCAATGCTTTTATGTGCAAAGTTTGAATGCAAAAGTTTTGAAAGTGAACACAATGTTGTTTTTTTAGCGGGAAAACGCAATACTATTGCAAGAGAACTAAGTTTTATGAGTAAACGCGAAAGCATTGAAATATAATTTTTACTTTTATCTCATACGTAATACGAAGTGTCTTCTACTTCTAGATAAAATATGTGTTATTTTTTCTTTCATAAGAGAATGGTTTATTTAACTTTCTGCTTTTTGCTGCGTTCTAGAAAACCGGAACATTATACCCCTTCAGTCGTGTTTAAAGGACAACATTGACTAAGCAAATGATCTGACCGAGCTTTCACAAAATATCTCCAAATCTCACCGTTCACTGTCACATTCACACTGTGCTCCGAGACATACGTGCCATTGTTACCATGGACACGGATTCTGCAGGTGTAGACTCCATTGTCTTTCCTGGTGATGCGAGGCAGCTTGCTGAGCAGACTGCCCTTGTCATGGGAGATTTCAGTGTATAGCTGTTCACCTGAGGAAGACACCCACGTACCCCAGGCAGCCACGGAAGAGGGAGACACCTGAGCTGCCAGTCTCAGAGTACTGTCCACTGTGACAGGGGGCGTGGGAGTGACAGTTACTGCAAAAGAGAGGGAGAGAATGCCTGGAGATATCAGACACATTGAGACATGAAGAATGTGGTGTGCATGATGGGGTTGTGTAGTCTACATTTAATCAGAGCGAGTAGAACGATCCTCTCCTGTAGCTTCTTGTCATCCTGTTCTATCACGCAGGAGTAGCATCCTTGAGAATCTGCTGCAGCCCTGAAGACGAGAGAGGCATCTGCAGAGATCTTAAAAGTTCTGCCTGCAAGCACTCTGCTACTGCATCCATCTGTTTGTCCATCGATGCAGTTGGCTGATAACAAAAATGACCAGCGATCCTTGCTCGCTGACATCATTTTCCAGGTAACCAGTACAGAAGATGTGGGTGGCGAATCAAAGCAGGATAGAGTGACAGATGTGTCCTCACGTACCATGACCACATCAGTCCATGCATTACCTATAGACCATATTTTTTTAAACACAAAAAGTCACACACACACTCTTTTACTGAAAAGCATGACATTTAAAACATATCATATAGAAAAAAAAAACAGTTTAATCATTAATTTAAGACATTAAATTTCATGCTGTACTGAAAAATGACTACTGTTTAAGTATTTACATACATTTTTATGAAATCCATTCCCCCTCAGATTTTCTGTGGAGCCCCTTGAATCCCATTGCAGACTCCCAGTTTGAAAACCCCTGTAGTGCGGTTAGGGTTGGGTATCGTTTGAATTTGAAAGATTTCGATTCTGCTTATCGATTCCGATTTTTATTGATTCATAATTTTGATTCCAATAAGGCAAAAAAAAAAAACTTAAATATCATTCACATTTATTCTAAGTCTTATTGCAAAACATTTTATTGTAGCTGAATACCCTGAACAAAAATCAACAGGCTAAAGAACACTTAGGCTACACAAGGAACTTTTGCCTATGGTTTAAAAAGTCAAGAACAGCAAGTGAATTTTCTTTTTGTTTTTTGTTGTCTGATTAACGTTATTATAGAGACGGCAGCATAAATATTAGGAATATTAGCTGCACGGATCCAATATACTGTTACACGTGTTTTCTTTGTCAACTTACGTTCACTTAAGACATAACTGACTGTGTTTATGAGGATATTTTGACAAATTTTTGTGTGTATTTGTCTGTTCAAGTTCAAAAAGACGCGGAAGAGAACTTAAGTATCGCGCACTATACATGAGAGGCGGCTTTCTGTGCTCATTGGATGTGTGTGCAGTACAGAAAACGCTTGAATGGTTTAAAATACACCCAAAGGAATCCATAAGAGGAATCAAAATGTTAATTTTATAAAAAGTATCTGATTCCTGACCTTAAGTATCCGATTCCAGAATTGAAATCGATTTTCGATTCCCAACCCTATGCAGTATAAGCTTTAGTTAATCAGACCATGAATATTAGCCCAATGCAATTTAGTGTCTCTGTGGTTCATTTAGATAACAGAGATATCTTCCTTCTAGTCCCATGTTTGATTTTTTTCGGTATTATATTAAATTAGTTATACTAAATGTAACTTTTCAGGTTTAACTTTAATTTCATTTCAGACAACCTAAAGTGAAGAAAAATTCAGCTGTAAAAAGAGCACACATCATCTACAACAATATATTAGATTTATATATATATATATATATATATATATATATATATATTTAAATATTGTTCTCAGATCTTACTGTTGAACCCTTTTTCTGCCTTGCAATAATGTGAACAAATGTGAGAAAAGAATACATACAGCATGATAAGAGAGAGAGAGACAGAGTTTATTATATTATATTATATTATATTATATTATATTATCATATAGATGTAGATGATTACAGCCATGAGTGGAATATTTCTTCACTTTAGGTTGCCTGAAATAAAGTTAAACTTGAAAAGTTGCATTTGTCAATATAACAGATTTAGTACAATACAGTAATATATATATATATATATATACACACACACACTGAACAAAATTATAAACGCAACACTTTTGTTTTTGCCCCCATTTTTCATGAGCTGAACTCAAAGATCTAAGACTTTTTCTATGTACACAAAAGGCCTATTTCTCTCAAATATTGTTCACAAATCTGTCTAAATCTGTGTTAGTGAGCACTTCTCCTTTGCCGAGATAATCTATCCACCTCACAGGTGTGGCATATCAAGATGCTGATTAAACAACATAATTATTGCACAGGTGTGCCTTAGGCTGGCCACAATAAAAGACCACTCTAAAATGTGCAGTTTTACTGTAATGGGGGGGGGGGGGGGGGGGGGGGGGGGTCCACTCCTCTTTAATGGCTGTGCGAAGTTGCTGGATATTGGCAGGAATTGGAACAATGGAACACGCTGTCGTATACGCTGATCCAGAGCATCCCAAATGCTCAATGGGTGACATGTCCGGTGAGTATGCTGGCCATGCAAGAACTGGGATGTTTTCAGCTTCCAGGAATTGTGTACAGATCCTTGCAACATGGGGCCGTGCATTATCATGCTGCAACATGAGGTGATGGTCGTGGATGAATGGCACAACAATGGGCCTCAGGATCTCGTCACGGTATCTCTGTGCATTCAAAATGCCATTAATAAAATGCACCTGTGTTCATTGTCCATAACATACACCTGCCCATACCATAACCCCACCGCCACCATGGGCTACTCGATCCACAACGTTGACATCAGCAAACCGCTCACCCACACGACGCCATACACGCTGTCTGCCATCTGCCCTGTACAGTGAAAACCGGGATTTATCCGTGAAGAGAACACCTCTCCAAAGTGCCAGACGCCATCGAATGTGAGCATTTGCCCACTCAAGTCGGTTACGACGACGAACTGCAGTCAGGTCGAGACCCCGATGAGGACGACGAGCATGCAGATGAGCTTCCCTGAGACGGTTTCTGACAGTTTGTGCAGAAATTCTTTGGTTATGCAAACCGATTGTTGCAGCAGCTGTCTGGGTGGCTGGTCTCAGACGATCTTGGAGGTGAAGATGCTGGATGTGGAGGTCCTGGGCTGGTGTGGTTACACGTGGTCTGCAGTTGTGAGGCCGGTTGGATGTACTGCCAAGTTCTCTGAAACGCCTTTGGAGACGGCTTATGGTAGAGAAATGAACATTCAATTCACGGGCAACAGCTCTGGTGGACATTCCTGCAGTCAGCATGCCAATTGCACGCTCCCTCAAAACTTGCGACATCTGTGGCATTGTGCTGTGTGATAAAACTGCACATTTTAGAGTGGCCTTTTATTGTGGCCAGCCTAAGGCACACCTGTGCAATAATCATGCTGTCTAATCAGCATCTTGATATGCCACACCTGTGAGGTGGATGGATTATCTCGGCAAAGGAGAAGTGCTCACTAACACAGATTTAGACAGATTTGTGAACAATATTTGAGAGAAATAGGCCTTCTGTGTACATAGAAAAAGTCTTAGATCTTTGAGTTCAGCTCATGAAAAATGGGGGCAAAACAAAAGTGTTGCGTTTATATTTTGTTCAGTGTATATATATATATATATATATACACATACACTACCAGTCAAAAGTTTGGAAACTGTACTATTTTGATTGTTTTTGAAAGAAGTCTCTTCTGCTCACCAAGGCTGCATTTATGTTATTAAAAATACAAAAAAAGCTGTAATATTGTGAAATATTATTAAAATGTAAAATAACTGTTTTCTATTTGAATATATTTTAAAAGGTAATTTATTCCTGTGATGCAAAGCTGAATTTTCAGCATCATTACTCCAGTCTTCAGTGTCACATGATCCTTCAGAAATCATTCTAATATGATGATTTGCTGCTCAAGAAACATTTATGATTATTATCAATGTTGAAAGCAGTTGTAGGATTCTTTGATGAATAGAAAGTTCAAAAGAACAGCATTTATCTGAAATAGAAAGCTTTTGTAACGTACTACCATTCAAAAGTTTTGAGTCCGTAAGAATTATTTATTTTGGGGGGGGGGGGGGGGAGGGTTGGTGGAGGAACTTAAAGAAATTAATACATTTATTCAGCAAGGATGCATTAAATTGATCAAGTGACAGTATAGACATTTATAATGTTGAAAAAGCTTTATATTTCAGATAAATGCTGTTCTTTCGAACTGTCTATTCATTAAATAGAAAAAAAAATTGTACACAACTGTTTTCAACATTAATAAAAATAATAAATGTTTCTTGAGCAGCAAATCAGCATATTAGAATGATTTCTGAAGGATCATGTGACACTGAAGACTGGAGTAATGATGCTGAAAATTCAGCTTTGAATCACAGAAATAAATTGCATTTTAAAATATATTCAAATAGAAAAAAGTTATTTTAAATTGTAAAAATATTTCACAATAGTACTGTTTTTGCTGTATTTTGGATCAAAATAAATGCAGCCTTGGTGAGCAGAAGAGACTTCTTTCAAAAACAATCAAAATAGTACAGTTTCCAAACTTTTGACTGGTAGTGTACATACATACATACATACATAACATTACATTTAATCATTTAGCAGACGCTTTTATCCAAAGCGACTTACAAATGAGGAGAGCAATTGAAGCAAGCGGACCAACAAGGGGCAACAGCATGCAAGTGCTGTAACAAGTCTCAGTTAGTCTAGCACAGTACACATAGGGTTTTTTTTTTATAAAGTAAAAAGAAAACGAATAGAATAGGTAAGTGCTCATCTTAATTGGTCAGGTGCTGCTTACATACATACATACACATATATATTATTTACATATACATATAATATTCTTTAACAAGCTTTTAACTTTGTTTAGAAAGATTTTCATACCTGCCATGAGCGGAGAGATAAAACATGAACCTGAACAAACAAGTATGAAAACATGAAAATAGTTCCCCATGGTGCTGCTAGGAAACATATCAATAGTTAGTGTGCAAGAGTAGGTCTTCTTTTCTCGCATTTGACCACAAGCACAAGACAGGAAAATGGCCCTACACTAAGAGCTGAGAACAACATGTGACAGAAGCTGATAAACACAACAAATGTCAACACACATACAAAGAAACGGAAGCAATAATACAAATATGGAGGCTGATAAAACAGAACACACTAATTTATATGCAGCTACAGTATATCATAATGAGATAGTGTTTTTATCTGCTATAACAAGGAACATAGTATAACTACAAATAACACCAAATATGCTAATTTCTGAACTGCAAATCGGAAATGTTGGCTGGTCATAAAACTGAACAGAGCGGAATGTTAGCCAAGAGTGTAGGAATATGCTTGTAAAAAGAGAGAGAAAGAGAGTGAGAACATGAGAAAAATGATTTAGAGATGTAATCAGCTTCTGGCTAAATGTCTTTACATCCGCGTAAATGTCTTTAATTAAAGTTAACAGACTTATCAGCACCTCCAAGTCCCATTACCAGCTCAGCTCCTAATCACCTCTGAGCTAAAGAATGAGAAAGGGTCTAAAGAAAAGAGATAAAAATGAAGAAAACAAATGGAGAAAAGACGGAAGGGGTAAATGAGCTGGGGAAGAGAAACTTCAGAGAGAGCAAACTAGGGCAAAGCAGCTAATGAGAGTCAAAGTACTGTATGTGTCATTGGCCCAGTGCAAACGACAGAGAGAATGAGTAAGGAGAGAGATGCTTAACTTTTGATTTAATGGGGGTGGTGGAAGTGACAGAAACTGAATGTGAGTCAAGCACTTCTGCCCATATAGGACACAACTATTTCAGCAATCAAAACTGATCTCATTTAAATGTACAGTTTTGTTCTGTGTGATTGCATTTTGGCTTCTGTGTAAGGAAACATAGCCTGCTTCCACAGCATAGATTCTGAACAAAATCAATGTTCTTTCGGAAATGCAGATGCAAGGGTAAAATGTGGCTGGCTGTAGTGTCTGTAGTGTATAGATGTTACCAGCAGGGGGAGAGCTAGAGCTACTTGTGGTACCTACTAGTTCACCCACAACTCGCAACTAAACTTACCCAAATATATTTCCGCGCTCATTGCGTGTTCCGTTGCATCGCACTCCACGCAACTCATTATGCTGAAGTTATATCTTTGCTTACATTGCAATTTAACTTTAGAAACAAAGAAAACTTATCCAAAAAAAGAGTGGGGTAAAACCAGCAAACAATCTTAGGCTGGTTTAAATGTTATTGTCGTTGTTGTTTTACAAAATATAATCTCCAGAAGAGTGGTGTAACGAAAAAAGGCAAAGGCAATACACCGACCGGGACTTTCGTCATTATATGACGAAGTGGGTGTGTGTAGCCTTATCATAGCCTTATACAGCGTCAGAACTTTATAATACGAAACATGAGGACTGTTAACTGAAATAATGACAACTCCTGTCTTGTTTGGAATGAATTATAGTTCAGTTGCCTGAAACTGAAAAGAGTACAATGGTCAAAACCTCCTTGATTCTGGAAAGTACCGCGCCTCTTCTGAATTTTAGGTGACTTTAAATTCAGCGTGACGTGCGGCATGACATCACACAACTGTGTCCAATGAGCTTCGCGCTCCTGATAGAGTTTCAACAGAGTACGATCCCAGGGTGACAGGTTTGAGACTCCACCGTCTGAGTCTGAGAAACCTCGAACTCACTTACTGGATATTTATTCACCTGTAGGACGCTTCTTACCTGGCCGCCGGACGCCGCGCCGCAGTTTCGGAGGACATAAGCTGTTCATACAAGTTAAAAGGGAACTCGGACGCTAGATCGTAAACCAACTCAAGAGCGACGCACCTTAACATTAAGTTTCTCTGCTCGATCATTGAAAGAAACTAGAGGAACCACATAACAGTTTCTACCTCCATCTGACTGTCTCGGTTGTTTTTACGCGATTCGGTGCCGAGTTCAAGCGGACAACAGATAATTTTTTAAAAGGTGGACTGTCCACCCTTCCCTCCGATGAACATGTCAGGACTGTTAAGCGCACTCTTTCTCCTATTTATTCAAGGTAAGACATATTATGATCTCTAAATAAACAAACAGTAAAAGGAATCACACTGTTCTCTTTTATTCAAAGGGATAGACTCAATAAAGCGCTAGTCGAGCATCATGATATATCATGAAATATCCTTATCTTAATCATGCGCGCGCTTCTCACTAAACTCTGACTACTTGACTATATTCATCTTAAAATAAATGTATTAACTAGGCCAGTGTTTTGCAGTACGAGGGAAAAAAACTTTACCGGTTTGGTTATTCATCTAGTTTCGTTCCCTGTAGATTGTATGACTTTGGTTTCGATAAGCGCCATGTTTCTCTAGGTGTGGCCTTGGGAAGTGCTTTTTTTTCTCGTACGTGTTGACAGGTGTGTTTGTTTGCGAAACTATGGACATTATCCAGTCGTCCTTCAGTTCTCTCTCTCTCTCTCTCTCTCTCTCTCTCTCTCTCTCTCTCTCTCTCTCTCTCTCTCTCTCTCTCTCTCTCTCTCTCTCGCCACATTTCTCTCTGTTCCTCTTTTGAGTCTTTTCTCCCTTAACATCATGTTATATTATTTCCAGCTGAAAGGACATGTAAATCAATCCATCACGCAACAGGGTGATTCGGACGTTATACACGTGTATATATATATATATATATTTTTAAGTGTTGGTTTCAACTGAGTATTATTTTAGTCTTATCTTTTAAAACTATAAAAATCACTTTTAAGACACATCATGTTGAGTTATTTTATTTGACCGAAAATCAATAAATGTACCTGTATATCGCAGAGCTGATATATCGTCACCGCCTGTTGTTTCGTCATATTTCTTTGCACGCCTCACCTCGTGCACTTTAGCTCCTTATGATCGCATATTCAGCAGCTCCTCGGTGTCTTTGCAGTTTAATTATTCAGTGACCGTGTCACAGTCCGCAGGTGCACAACACCTGACAGCGAGCTGAGCTGGTGTGTGTGTCAGGAAAAACTGTTGCTTGAGTGTCTCTCTAACCGAGCGTACACACTCTAAAAGATCTTAGACATTTTAAATGTCGAAATTCTACAATAAAAGGCATGAATAGTCTTATATATGGTACATTTGTATTATATAGGAGAATACATTATGTATTAAGAGGATATGATGTGTCAAAGCTTTGTGACATCACAGGATGCAGTACTTTGTAAAAAGGAAAAAAAAAAACAATTTACTCCTTAACTTATTCATGGTCTGGTCCTCTTCTGCCTGGGCCCATTTCACAGTACATCGGCTGCACTTCACGAGAATAACGAAACAAAGGATTTGTTTTATTTATGAACAGAGCCGCGGAAGAAGGGGTCATGATTGCCTCGCTTAAGCGAACAGTATAAACAGGCCATGTGTTTTCTTTTTTTCCCCTTCCCCTTTGCATCCGTTTAGTTCAGTGTCCTGGGAGCTTTTGCCTTTATACACAGCAGTTGTGAAATATTTTAAGGGTCAAAGCATTGTTTTGTGCGCTCGACTCAGTGGCCCCTGTTGACTCATTTTCATTGCGTGCCTTTTAAAAAACAATCAGACCAACTTCAAGCACACCAATATAAAAGCTTTATTTTAATAACCTCATTATTGCTTTTTAAATTAAGAGCTATATGGGCAGGAAGTGGGTTTAACTAGTTTTATGAATATAAAACTTAAGCCAGTTCATCTTTCTAGTTCCAGACCGAAATGTAGGCTACAGGGAGCAGAGATCTGCACAATAGCAGCTACTGATTGTGTTATAATACCCTCCTAGTGAGCACGGGTCAAAAAATGCTTGAACCCGTTGCCATGGAGACATTGTGTTTTCATTGAAAGCCAGGGTTAGGGGAGCTACTGTAGCGGCGTCTCTGGCTGAATGCATCAAGTGGTGTTTGTGTTTGTTTGAGTGAGAGGAGGAGGAGGAGGAGGAGGAGGAGGAGGGGGTTGGGAAAAATGTTAGGCTGCTGTGATGATGGAGGCGGAGGCCAAGATGACCTTATTCTAAACTGTGTGAGTACAGGCGCACACTAACAAGCGCACACTGCGATTGGGACATCGCTAGCTCAAGTGGGTTAAACAGTGAAGAAGTGTTGAGTAAACAGGCGAGAGGGTCTCCATTGTCTGCCGTTTCCAGAAACCCAGGGGCATTTAAACAAAAGTTAAACTGATTCAGAAGGTTTTCTGCTGCCATCTTCTCCCGTTTCTTTCCCTCCCTTCCTCTCTTTTGCGTCCTTTGCCGTTCTTATCCGCTGGCTTTTGTTTGAGCGATGATTGTCATTGGTGTATTCAAATCTCCCCCCCACCTCACCCTGACCTCAAGGCCACACTGTTTATTAGCGTCTGAGCCGGTGAAAGAACGTGGGAGGAGGTGTAGCAGTAGACAGAACTGAAAGACTGTGGAAAGAACATTGATTTAAAAATACTTAATTCCTGCAAAAACTCTTTCACAAGGTTATCAGTCGGTACACTCTTTAAAATAAAGGTTTCAAAGGGATGTTTTCACAGTGGGATTTTGGGGTTCTCCAAAGAACCTTTTAGTAAACAATTCTTAAAAGAACCATTTTTTTCTTAAATGTGAAGAACATTTTAATAATCTAAAGAACCATTTTTTCTCTATAAAAAACATTTTGTGTAGTGGAAAGGTTCCATGGATGTTAATAGTTTTTCATGGATACCTTTAAAAGTAAAAACAAATAAAGTAGTGAGACTTAGGGTGTGTTCACAGACTTCACACTTGTAGTTCGGTTCCTTGGTTCATTTGGTTTGGTTCATTTGGCGTTTTTATCACCGAACCTAAAGATACCGAACCTAAAGGGATAGGGATACGTTCACAACCTGATTGGTCTGCTTTTATGACGTATTGCCTATTTTGAGACGGAACTTACAGAACATCCAGAACAATGCTGTGTGCTGGGCTAAATGTGCTCGTTGTATGTGCGTAGCCTACATATGATGGTATTTTGACCAGCTGAGAACTCGTGAAGAGCTTATAAAATGTGTAAATGAGTCAAAACAGTGGCAGGAATCTCTCCGTCACACACACAAACGATCTGCTGCGAGGAGACCCGGTTCTGATGCCTGTAGCCTACTGAACTGTGATGGCAACATCACGACTGTGACGAGAAAAAACAGGTATGCTTAAGCATTCTGTCCTTTTTTAGGGTCTCATCTTCCTGCTTTTGGTACATTTACATGTCTTTGGTCCGTGTTGCGTTCATAATATAATTAGAACCACACCAGAGTTTGTTTGGAAGAGGACAGAGGCCCATCTTTTCTGCGGACTCGCCTCGGTCCACTTGTTTGGTGTGCACCAGGGTTCGGATGAGAGCGTTCGCAATTATTCAAATGAACCGCACTAACAGAGCAATCGCACCAGGGTTTGTTTTAATTGAACCAAACATGCCAAGTGTGAACACACCCTTAATGCCTATTGCAGTCTTTAATCTTGAAATTAGCTGATGGTAAATAAAATGCAGCGCATATCTTTTGTTAAATTTGCATATAGCGTGGGAATTGAAGATTTATATTCGTTTTGTGGGGACACATTTATGTGGCCAAGTGTAAGTGGAACCTTTTTAACAAATTAGATCGCTATCCGTTCAGTCAAAAAACACATTAGAGCTTAGAGCTTAGATCGGGCCCAAAAAAATCAAGCCCGACCCTACCCAAGCCCGTGCACGTTGTGTCTGAGCCCGGCCCGGCGCGGCCCTGCCCGACACATTAACTGTAATTACGAGCCCGAGCCCGATTTAAACCCGACCATTTTTTAATACGTGTCTGTATAAATACAGTTATAACTGACGTTCTCAACTACAATTCCAAGTTGTTTGAATTACAGAAATCTGTTAGAATTAATAATTTACCTTATTATTAGTATTATTGTATTATTTCTTATCATATACCTTATAGAGAAGACGAGAGTCGCGTTTGTTTCTATTGAGCCTAATTTCTCAAAATGGTGCGTGTGTGTGCTTATCCTGGGTGCCATGACAACAGTGCAAGTTATAGTAAGCATGAGCGTTGACGGCTCGCATGCACTCACAGGAACGCGCACAGAGTAACGGCCGAGCTCAGTATTTTGACTGAGTAGTAAGGTTTCTTTCTCGCGAAACCTTACAGTATGCCTCCTACACACTTTCCATATATGGCGCGCGTCTTACTGTATCATTACGTAAAGTTTTAGCCTGGCCGCCATTCACTGCCATTATATGGAGGAGCGCGTGCAGGACGTTTTTTTTTTATTTCTGCTTTTGAGGTCCAAAAAAGATAGAAGGACATAGGGCATTGGATCAACAGCAGGGTGAGTAAAAGATGGCTTTATTTTCATTTCAGGGTGAACTATCCCTTTAATGAATAATGCAACAAGGACGAAGCATGTAAACTGTGTTGTTTGTTTATTCAGAATGGAATGGATCGCAAATGGATCCGAATGAAGAAACGTAACTTTGTACACATTTGTTACTTAGGCCTACTTTGCTAAAAATAGATATAATATTTATGATTATGGCATAGCTTTCTCCCCACCCAATTAGGCTAATAAAGTAAAGATTAAAACACAAATGCTTGATCAAGGGCCTGGCCATCTACAGTGATTGTGGATCTCTCTTTCTGGTTGCTTGTAGAGATAAGGCTGGATGAGTGTAGGGGGATTTGTGGATGGGGGAACCAAAGCTTTTAACACTTGTCGCAAGTCTGTGTTTGACATGCAGCTCTGGGAATGAAGTCTGCCGAAATCAATGACTGACCTTGTAATTAACATCAACGTGCACTAATACGGGCACTGGAGGTTTTCCCGCCAAGCTTTGTACGATATCCATGGAACACAACGGAGTCTGACTTATGAGTGATTTATAACATAAGTAACTTTTGTAGTCAGGGTTATTTTCAGGATCGCTTTTTCTTTGTTCAAAAGTGGAGCTAAAATGAATCTCGCCTGGTCCTCGAAGCACTTAGAGGACAAGGCTCTTTCAAGCATTTCTTTTCTGACTGCCTCGCTCTATTCTTGTCACTTTCTTTCTCTCACTCCGCTCTCACTGGTTCATCTCAGAATGCTTTTACGGTATTAGAGATTCATCGGGTTGATATGTCCAGTTAATTGGTCCTCATATTTTAGTCTTTCGCCTGGTGATGGAAAGCCAACCAACCATTGTGGCTTTGACAAGATGGTGCGAACTGAAACAAGTGGAACGGAGGAATGAGAAAGCAGGGTTCTGCCACTGCTGTGGTTTACCATCTACTTCGAAAATTGTCACATGATCTTGTGTTGAAACTGTTCCTGTTTTTATGCATCTAAAAATGCAGATAAAACCTGATTTAGCGAGACACACACACACAAACATAAGGCAGCATGTTATCACACCCCATGCTGGCTGAGTTTACCCCCTTGCCCTATTGCATGCTGGGAGATCAGTGACCCTCCAGGGGCCAGTAGCCAGTTGCTCTGAATAGTTATATGTGGTTGCCAAATTGATATAGGAATTTTGAGAGTTGCCAGATTGCTGTAGTAGGTCATGTCTACTCATAGGGAAAATGACCACATATCTGCCCTCTTTAAAAATTAAGCCAAATGGCATAAAAAGGAATAGGACATGATGAGCGTCCGGCCCCTTTAGACAGAATGCCATCCAGTTTGTTTTATGATTAACATTGCAACCCTGAAGGTTTTTGGGATGCTGTTGCTTATCTGTTTGGTTCGTTGGCTCCATATTCACTGAGCTTAGGTTAGTCATGTACTTGATAGAAACGGGTTCTAAATTAGTGGATTAGTTCAACCAGAAATCACATTTGTCATCATTTCACTCTCATGTTCCACACTGACTTTCATTTTCCATAAAATATAAAAGCAGATATTTAGTAGAATGTCCAAGCTGCTCTATTCTGCAACCAAAGCAGACCAAAAATGACAAAGCACTTTTAAAGTGGCTATATTCAAAATCTACTTAAACCATACAATAGCTTTGTTCATTTAATGAATAGTTTGAATCAGACTGCTCTGTATAATTTTTAGCATATATGTGCATAAAATGGACATTAAAACTGCAATATACCCTATTGAATCCATAACAAATCAGAATTGAATCAAATTGAGAGCTTGGGTTAGGGGGGCAGAG
The DNA here is from genome assembly GCA_039654105.1 of Coreius guichenoti. Taxonomy (NCBI): domain Eukaryota; kingdom Metazoa; phylum Chordata; class Actinopteri; order Cypriniformes; family Gobionidae; genus Coreius; species Coreius guichenoti. The sequence goes on along the minus strand of CM077176.1, from coordinate 26,156,829 downwards.
GGATGTGCCCCCTACAAATTTGGGATGAGATGAAATTGTTAATATTATGATCAATATTCAAGTTGAAATGAGATGCCTACTGAGTGTTTCTAACACATGCAGATACTTTATCATTTGAGGCAGAAACATCAGATGATGAAGTAACTGAAAGGCTTCTTTTCTTTTAGTAGAATGAGCGTGTATGTCCTAAGAGGTTCACTGAGGGAGGGACGAGGGGGGTGAAAGTGTTTTTGATTCCTGAGGATTTTTTAAAAGCACACTCGTGCTGTCTCATGAATTTAGCATGCCGGTGGTTTCAGGACTCCTTGCTGCGAGCGCCCTCGCACACTGGGCACAACGAAGTGTGGAGAGATGAGGTTTACGTGAAAGGACGTGTCTGGCTGGGTAGCAGTGCCTCCGAATATCGACATAGGCGAGACTTGAACGCTCATGTAGCTATTCTATACTTGAAGAGTTGCATTATATTACGAGTAATGCTCCTACATGCTCCATTTATTGTCATTTTAGACACATACACACATGCCCGTTCACATCAAGAACAAGAAACATACAAATAATAACGTTCTGCTTATTTTAAGCACAAGCTGCGTCTACCGCTTTAAACGCTCAAGCTCTTTAAAGTCTAATGGATTCTGACTGTTTTTTTCGTTCAGTGTTTTGAGGCAAAAATCGTTCTAAAAGTGATTCCAACGATATCGTTCCTCTGTGTCGTATTGTTATAACTATGAAGTGGACCCTATTCTCATACACTTAGAACAATTGTTAAAACTTTATCGTTATAGTTATCGTCCTTGGTGTGAACGAGCTTTCAGTCATTAATTGTATCATTATGTTATGCTCCACGGGAGGGAAAATTAAAACCGCTGTCTGTGATGAACCATGTGACCTTCGGTAGCCCATCATTCACAAATTATGCAGGAGACAATCTTCCTCTTATTAGCTCCGGTTTCTCACTCACTCTTTTATGAAGTGTCTGTGATACTGTTTAAAAGATTGTCCTTCCTTTGCCCCACCTCCCTCTTTTCTCACTGTCCTTTGCGTGTCCATCTGGAGTTGGCTAGCCAGAGGCAGACAAGGAAGCGAGGCTTTGCTCTATTGATCCTGTATCGATTAGCAAGGCCAGCGATGCCCTTGCGAGTCGACACGGCTTATTGAAGACGTTAAGCCTCTGCCCTGTCGGACTGACATCGCTTTGAAAAATAGTCCCTCGTTTCCAGAGGACATCTGATGTGATGACTTATTTTCTTTTTTTTAGTTTACTCTTTGCTTTCTCTTATATTCCCACCATCCTTTTTTCACTTTCACATCCTTTTCACACTCTTAATTCCTGCACTCAGTTGTAGTTAGCAATGGCGTTAGCGCCTGTTTGCCCTTGTCTTTCACTCTCTTTTCCTCTCCTCCTCTTCCTGAGCAGCTTGCACCTGGTCCGCAGAATGTCGTGCCAGTCCATGTCGTGATGAAAACCGGACTGGATCCTATCCAACCAGAAATGGCCTTGTTTTTTTTTTGTGCAGCCTCATTTTAGACCAGATACAGTAACTACAGCACAGTCACAGCGAGCTGAATTATCTTATTCCTGTAAGTGTGAGCGGCACAGCGCTCCTCAGAGAACGCTAATGTCATTAGCATTCCCAATGTAGCGAGCTGTCAGAGAAAAACAGCAGTGACCTTTAAGATAATTTTGCCCGTCCCCTGTGAGTTCTGTTGGGTACATTTGGTGAATGCTAGTGTATGTTCTCTGTAGTATTTTATAAGGTCAGCGTATTTGAAGAAATACTGTAAAATAACTAAGAAAGAGTGTGTGAATCACCTGAGATTGTTCTCCCAAGGAGAAATGGAGCTTGTCTAGGTGACTCTTTGGAATTTACTCCTTGTCTAGGAAGTTTAGAATTTAAAGGAACAGTTCATCCAAAACCATTGCCGCTTTTCCATTGTCGGGCCAAGCGGTTCTCGTTGCTTAAAGGTGCAGTGTGTGATTTTTAGCTGCATCTAGCGGTGAGGTTGTGAATTGCACCCCCCCCTCCCTTTCGGAGCACATAGAGAAGCTACGGTGGCCGACACAGGACAAAAATGTTGTCGTTGGAGAGAGCAGAGAGTGACTAGCGCTCTGTAGAGAAGTTTGTCCGTTTAGGGCTACTGTAGAAACATGATGGCGCAAAATGGCGATTTCACTGTAAGGGGACCCGCGGTGTATGGAGATAGAAATGGCTCATTCTAAGGTAATACAAACATACAAACGGTACATTATGTAAGGTCTTTATACTCCACTGAAAACATAGTTATGTATATTATATTGCATTTCTGTCAATAGATCCTCATAAAAACTACACACTGAGCCTTTAACCGTTCCATTCCATGCCGATCTGGCCCAGCTGGTACGGATATGGTTTCATTTTCCACTGTGGGTCTGATAACAGAGCTCTTTGGAATGTAATACAAATGCGTTAGTTGTTGTCTTGGTAACGCAAGAGTTTACAGATGATATGAGATGTAAATAGTGACCTCGTTATGGAGGATGAATTTAACTCTTTCACCGCCCACGTTTTTGACATTTCATGGCCCCCAATATTTTGTTGTATGAATATCTGAACATGCAATATATCAAAAGAAAGAACAGACCCTCTGCTTTTAAGCAAAAAAAAAAAAAACCTGTTTTATTCTAGCTTCATGCATTCTTTTTTATCATCACTTGAATGTGGGTAAGTTTCATAAAAAAGCAACATTTTGAGCAAAAAGCTGAGAAAATCACGTTTTTATCATAGACTACATCCAGATCGAATTCAGAGCAATGATCAAAACATAGATGGAGTAAAATGAGTCCATCAACACACCTTCACAAGCTTCACAGTCCTATAGCTCGTCCTGGGTCGACATTATATTCAGTAACATTAGGCCGTTTTGATTTATATGCTGTTTAATGTTGATGATTGCGTTATTTTACATATGAATATGATTACATATGATATCGCTTGTTTCTGCAACTTCTTCGCATGTGTTTAGTCAGGAGATTCTGTACTCTTTCAGAAGAAGTGTCATAGCACCCCTAGCATATAACAGTGAAAACACGGAAACCTAGAAAATTCACTGTTTGGCGGGGAAAGAGTTAAATAGTCCGTAGAAAGTCATGGAGGTTTAGAACATGACAGAATGATCAGTTTTGGTTGAACCTTTCCTTAAAGCCTCATTTTAACAAACAACATACAAACATACAATTAACATTTAGTTAGGTATGTTTGCCGAACAATCTTCTTTGTTTTCTTCTCGTTTTCTTCTGACCTCTGATCCTCATTGTGTTTCTCCAGACTTCCCTCTGTGATGTTTTCTTTTGTCTCATTCTTTTGCTCCTGTCAGCCATTTAACAAATGAGCACAGTCCATCCTCCCACCAGTCTCCCTTTTCCTCTTTATCCCTTGTTTCTCACTTCTTCCATCTTGAGGATTCCGTCCACTTAACGGGTCTATCCGACTGCTGGGATGTTCAGTCTGTCACTCTCCAGCGACCTTCTTCCCCCTCTCTCTCTGACTCATTATTCCTCTAGTCATGTCTTTTTCTTTCTTTCTTATTTCTCTTCCTCAGCTTCGTTGTTGTTCTGCTCTTTCTTTTTCTTTGTTGTGGACTTTGTCTGGATGTTGTTTAATCCAGTTTGCTTTGTAAAACCAGGACAGGTCAGAATACTTTGTTTCTGTGCTGTGTTTGCAGTTATTATTATGACAGGAGAACCCAGGCATGATTCTCGTTCCTGATTTACCTTTCATGTAAAATCATTCTTTCAAATGCAACCAGTCTATTTCTCTCTAATATTTGTATGCAGTCATGTCTTCTGCCCTTTCCTTTCTCCTCTAAAAGGAGTCCTTGTTTCTGCTCCCAATCACACCCTTTCTCTTAAAATTGGGTCTGGCCTCTCTTTCCTTCTCCCAGTAGTCTCTCTTTTTTGGTTTATGAAGGTTAAATCAGTGAAATAGCTCATTCTCCATTGTTGAAAGAGGAAAAACACACATGTGGAGATGGCAGAGAACACCATTTGGTGATTCAGTTAAAGGTCAAAATACTTTGTATGAATCAGTGAGAGAGTTCACTGACACCTGTGACACAAACAATAGATTCTGATCAGGTGACGCATTTGCTAGATTTACTGTAAGCTATTGTTAGATGCATCACATGGAAATGTACATTCAGTAATGGTGTTTGTCTGTTTTTGAAGAAATATTTAAAGCGAATGAATCATTCTTTTTTGTGCAGTAGTTTGAAGAATCTAAATGATTCTGCCCTTTTACTGAACAAAGTGTTTTGCATCTCAGTTGTCATCACAAGTGAAGTTACTTAAGGACGTTGACAAAATGGAGGAAAAAATAAATCTGCTTTGTAATTTGTAAAAAAAATTCTATTTCTACAACACTTAATTGTTACTCTGTTTTTGGAGAAATCTGTTGAGTGACTCACTCATAAAAGACAAAAAGACACTGACTTCCACCACCTACTGATGAACGAATAATTGAATGAATTATAGTTTGGCTGATAATGTTCCTCATTTTTAAGTTGTTTTGGATTAAAGCATCTGGTGTATGTGAAGAGAGTCAAAAGATGTGAGTCACTAGACTGAATCAAAATCACCACTGCTAGCTTACGCCACACTACGCACCAGTACAGTTCAGTTGCTAAAGATGGTAGATGCATTATAATGCATTATTGTATTGATTGTATTGAATTCCTCTCTAAATTACACATAATCATTAATTAAGATATAGTACCTGTCAGTCACAGCTCAGTTCATCAGTGGTGAGTAAGGGGAACATGAAATGGTGACCATGGAGGAACAGAGGAGCCATTGTGTTTGTTCCCTACCTCTTCTAGAATCACACTGCCTTTCAAACAAGTGTATGTGTGTGTGTGGCGGGGGACTAAAGAAAGCCCCTCATTGTTCTCTCAGCCGTGTCCATTCATACAGGTAAGTGATATGGCAGCGTCGGAGGATCCACCCTTCTCTTCCTCTGCTCTCTAGAGGACAGAAGAATGAAGAGAGGAGAAAATGTTCCTCACGCTCTTATGAGGGGTGAATGGATAGTTTTCACCCTGACTCTCCTTTTTATGGCCCTCTGTGCTCCCCAAGAAGCAAAGCATGATGGGGAATAAAAGCGCTGACACAGTGGGTGAATTTCAAATGGAATTTTTGTGCCCTCGAAGGGCACTGCGGGAAAAGAACGCTATTTAGGGTCAATCTAAATTAAACTGAGCAGCTCAATCCCTCAATTAGTGAAGGCTCTTAGTGAAGGGTACATGCCACATCTTCATGATTCATTTTAACCTTATTTTCTTATACATTTAGTTTGTACCAAGCAAAATGTGTTAACATTAATATTATGTTTATTTATAATACATTTATTTATATATTCTATATAATTTAAAAAAATTGGGTCCCTAATGCTCACCAAGAAAAATTGCTTAATTTAAACAAAATATATATTCATTTAGTTTGCTAAGGAAATATTCCATTGAAAAATAAACTGATCCATGAATGCTGACTGGGTCTATGTATAGGGTGTGCTAAACGCCTAGATATGAGATGACCTGCACCCTTCGGAGTTAGTAAGGCATAGTTCTAATTTTCATATGAAATGTCCTTTGTGTATGGTTGTTGTGTATTTTCATGCAGCTTTGTATGTGCACGCAAGCTTAACATCTGCTAGTATAACATATGTACGAGTAGACTATTATGATATAAGTGTGATGTAAATTTGTTTTCAGTTTGTGAGCGATTCTTCTGTGCCATAACCGAGCCCTCAGGGCAACACGGACCTGTGAGAGAACAAAAAAGAAAAGAACAGGAAAAAAGCCCCAGGCGGAGCGGCGAGCAAGGGATGTAAAATTGACTCTAAGTGATTAGCACTAGAGCGTTTTGATTAGGCAGATGCAGCTTAAAAGGGCAGAAATCTCTATTCAGCCTTGTCTTCATCCCTCTGTCTCCCCTGGGAAAGATTTATCTGATTTGGATTATTAATAACATTGACTGTTAAATATACATTTGGCAGATGCTTTTATCCAATAATACATATGATCAGCTCATGCATTCCCTGGGAATCGAACCCATGACATTGTGTTGCAAGCACTATGCTCTACAGTTTGAGCTACAGGAATGCTAATACATTTGTAGTGCCAATGACCACCATTCACTGCCTGGTTTACCTTTCCTGAACATCTATACCCTCCTCTTCCTCTTTCCCTCACGTCTTCCTTCCTTCCTTCCTTCCTTACTTTACCTAAATGTGTGCTGGTATACCACTCCTTCCTGTCTGTCAGTCTTCCTGTGTGTGGGGGAGGTCTATGGGTCCCAGGTTGTAGTGTCCTAGTTTTTCTCTCCTGGTCTCCCTCGCTCCCTTCTCAGTGTTTATTTATTTAGATGCCGAGGGAGAGAGGGATGAATACATGGGTGGGTGAATGAAGGGATGGCTGATGGAGAAAGAGAGGTGTCAGGGAGCGAGAGAGAAAGATTGATATTTTAACATTCAGTGGAAGTGTGGCTGACAAACAAGCAGCTCTCGCACAGAGGCTATGCAAACGCGTTTTCTGGTGGATTTCTAGCATTTGAAATGGATTTGTTCAAACAACCTTATTGAGCTGCGTGGTTATTATTTTCCCACCTTGTGTGAAAGATTTTACTTGATGCCATTCCTGATAAGCCGAAAAGAGCAGATGAAACAAATCTTCTACCCTTCTTTAGCATTCTGCTTTTCTCTGAGATCCCCTCGTTCAGTCCTTTGCTTTGATGAGAACTCAAACTGCAAAACTGAAAACCTTTGTGCGTGGATGGTCCCTGGCAGCACTTACAGAGTTGAAGTAGTTTCTAGCTAGCAGTCGAAGAATGTAGGTGTTATTTAAAGTCGATATGAAATTGAAATGAATCTTATTTTTGTCTTAATGCACTTTCCTGGTCTTATTGTGAATAATTCATCAGTGCCGGTATGTAGCAAATCTGGTATGATAAAACCAAACTCTCCTTTTTCTCATTAAATATCCCATTTCACTCTGAAATCATATTATGGAAGTTAAATGGGTTTCGAAGGACAATTTCCAATTCTTGTCGACTTTGATGCATATTTGTAATTGTATACTAAGGGGTTTGCTGTGATTATCAAAGTACAATAAATTGTTTTACTTTTTAAAAATTACCTTAAATTACTGTTAATGCTAATCTTGCTGATAGCGGTTATCTCCCAGAATTCAGTGCATGCATGTATGAATAAATTAATTAGTGCATGGAAAGGTGGACTGCAGAAAGAGATGGATGATGAGAGATGAGAACAGATGGAAAGAAGAAGAACGACAGTGTGAGCATAACCTTACACCTGATGCAATATAATGGAGTTAGACAGGGTTAAATAGTCCACAGAGACTGGTGTTTTGTGTGTGTGTGTTCATGTTTTTCTATCCCGGTGGGGACTTCAACCTGAATGCACACTGACTTATGAGGATTCGTGTCATGAGGAAACAAGCTTATAATCATACAGAATGAGTTTTTTTGAAAATGTAAAAATGCAGAAAGTTTTCTGTGATGGGTAGGTTTAGGGGTAGGTTTAGTGTAAGGGGATAGAATATACAGTTTGTACTGTATAAAAACCATTAAGTCTATGGAGAGTACCCACAAAGATAGTGAACCAGACGTGTGCGCGTTCGGGAAAGCTTTAATTTAGTCCTGTTTACGTTGGTGAGTAAACATGCATGTGAGTAAATGAGTTTAGATCTGAGATGCTGTAAAGAATGGCTCTTTGAACTAGCAAGTAAATATTTTGGTTCAGTTCTCTGCGGTTGAGAGATCAATCAAGACAGACTGAAAGCAAAGCAAACAGCGTAGCGTTTGTATATTTAAGCGGCCATTATCAGTCAACAAATGCTTTGAAAGCGGTGAGAGGGAGATTCAGAGGCAGATGTGTGTTTGTATTCTAGTGCGTTTTTCAACACGAGACCTCTAGTCTGATTCATCTCCTCTCAGTTTGATTCATTATTATCTTTCAGCCATTTGCTCTCTAGTGACCTGGGATGAGATAAACCTACTGCTAACCGTGTGTGTGTCTCCATCCCCAGCGGTTACCGGAGACGCAAACTCCGAGGGGTGCGGTGGTGGTGGTGGTGGGGGGGTTAATTTATCTGTTGCCATGGAAATGGTGTGTATTCCCCCCCCCCCAATCCATCAGATGACCTCACACCCTCTAAAATGTTTGTGTGTGTGTGTAAGTTTTGGCAAAGTAGATTTTCCTAATCTTTATGACTCATTGAAATACAAGCTGCACCGCGTGGCAGCAATTTGCGTTTGTGTGCACCCAGTCCGCAGTTTATCATTGCATTTGCTTCATGTACAAATGTTAGTTTATTTTTTTCCCTAAATGAATGTAAAAACAGCCCTGCTGCTCGTGTGAGGTGCCGTTTCTCCGACACTCGGCCTCAGATGGATGTGTCCTATTTCTCCTTGCTGCTGCGGCTGCCATGCCTTGCCGGTGTAGCAGGGTCTGATGAGGACATTTGCGCACACACACACTCGCACACTTTCCTTTGGGTTCCTACATCTTTGAACTCACACAGGCCCTTCTTGTTCCGAGTGTCAGAAAAAGGGAGCGAGAGGAACTTCAGCTGTCTGAGGGCGTGAAAGACTCACTCAAGGGGAATGCAGAGCAGGTTACTTCAGCGACTGAGCTCAACTCCAACTCTCGCTTTATCTACCCCCCCGCCCCTTCATATTTCATCTACCGCTCACCCCCACCGTGACCATCCACACACATACTCACACACACCACCCTGTGTCTGTCTCTCTCCTCCGCAGGGCAGTGTCTGTGAGCTGATGGCTGTGTCTCTGTGCAGATGTGATGGGAAACAGCTGTTGCATTTCTCTGCTCGCTCTGATTTTTTTGCTCCTTTCCCTCCTCCTGTTCCACCCCTTCTTATCCCTGGAAATAACAGGGTGATGGGTTTATGACCCGTTTTTCGGGACTCCTCATCTCCGGATCTTCTCTGGCTGATCATTCATATGATAAGCCGAGTTCCTTCACTGATCTGCTCTGGAATGTATTAGTCGCTGTGATTGAGGAGAAGCAGATGTCTTCTCTCTCTTCTTCCAGGTGTTGTTATAAACCTCTCCTTTAGGGTAGGAGTCTTTAGACGGAATTGCTTGCACTAGGGATGTGATGGTGAGGAAATTTTCCCACCGGTTAATCGACGTGTGACAACACCGATAAAACCGGTATCACCAGCGGGTGCTTTTCAAATCGCTAATTTTAAACCGAAAGTAAAATGCGCACGGTCGCTCTGGCATTCATAACGGAGCGGTGCGGAGCAAAGCGAGTGTTTTCAATGAATTCCTATGAAAGTTAAGCTTCCATAGGCATGAACTGAAAACGCGCCAGACTGGACACACATTGTGAATGACAGTGCAGCCGTGAATGAATGACAGTGCAGCCGTAAATGTGTGCGCACTGTGCGGCCGTGCTCATTTTACTTTCGGTTAAGAATTAGCGCCAATTCGGGGACAGGTTGCTTGAATTGTTGGTTCATTAGCCTATTATTCTTAATGGAAAAACACAACAACAAAACAGTACAATGACAAACTCCTAGGCGCTTAAATAGGCGCTTTTACATTTCGCTTTGAAACCAAATCTTCCGCGATCATCTGGTCTGTCAGCTCTTCGCTCTCGTGATGAATGAAATCTGACTCCTGCTGCTGGTCTGTGCTGCGACTCTCGTTCGGCTCACACTGTATTGAGCAGACATGTTCAGTTTTTAATTGTAGTGTCTGTTCTCTAACTGAACGATGATTTTATAACTATAAAAATCGAAACGACGGTGGGGGCGGTGCCACGGTGGGCAAGTGATGTAACAGGTGTTTCGCCTGAACACCGGTAACACCGGCAACACCGACTATCGCAGCAAGCCTAATGAGCACTTCTCCCGGATCAGCCAGAGTGAGAGCAAGAGCACGCTGAGCTTCGTTCGTGTTACGGGAGCCATCAGCAGCGCTGTCATTTTGTTTTTAGACCACGAAATCTACAATGTCACTAAAAAAGTGTGTTTTTGGTTGTGAGGGAAAGATAACCTTGTTCAGCTTCCTAAATAACCCAGCGTTTAGGAAACAGTGGATGCAGTTTGTTATTCCGGAGCAGCAACGGAGTTCTGCAAGTTTGTTTGTTTGTTCCCGGTCATGAGTCGAAACCGTAGGCGGTGAGTGAAACTGCATCAAATGTCCGTGTTTTGTTGGCAATCGGCACGTAAGTGCATATAATGTAAACAACACGAACATATTCACGTATAGTGAATCGAAAGTTATCCAGGGATAATGCCATGATGTATTTCGTGTGTGTGTGTGTGTTTGCTCGTGACTCTTTAGCTCCACCCACTGTACGCCTGCACGAGCTCGGCTGTTTTCGGAAAGAATCGGTACAGAGTATCTGTCTTTTATAAATATGATAAAACTAAAGACTCTTTGGAGATATGAAGGATGCAGTACTAGTCTATAGGTACTCAAGATTAACATGAGATGGGCAGAAACTGTGTGTGTTATGTACCCTTTAATATAAATCGATTCAGAATCATTAAAGAAATAATCCTGATTCATTGATGAATCTTTTTTCCCCCCTAAAGTAACAGTATTGTTCTCATCTATTTTGCATCTCAAGTTGTGTCCATCTTATCTCTCATTTCATTACTCTCATTACTTCTCTTACTCATTTGGTCTAATCTCTTCTGTCTCAAGTCGTCTTGTTTTATGTCATGTCTTCTTTTCTCATCTATTTCTTCTTGTCTTGTCTCTTCTCATCTCCTTGCCTTCTCTTATCTTTTCTCCCATGTTGTCCAAGTGATTGTCTAAGTCTCGTCTCTTTCCATTTCATGACGTGTCTTCTCTTCTCGTCTCTTTCTCCTCTTCTTCTTGTCTCCATTCCTTCTCTTCTCTCCGGTGTTAATGTTATAACAGTCTCGTCTTTTTTTCAACTCTTTCTCGTCTCTTTCTCGTTTTCTCTTCTTGTTGTTAAAGTGATAACTGTCACCTCCTCTCTCCCAGGTGTTAAAGTTCTAACGGTCTCTTTCTCGTCTCGTCTCTCCTTTCACCTGCAAATCCTGTCATTTCCAGCAGGTAATTAGTTAGACATCGCTGCTGGAGCGCGTGAGGGCATTTGTGTGCGCCTGTGTGCGTTTGTAATTAGCCGCATCTCTGATGTGCGAGTGTGTACGTGTGATGTGAAGAAAATCCAAGATGCTCCGTTCCTAATCAAAAGTGGTGGCAAATCTCTGCTGCCTCAGCCTAATCTCCCTCACATCCTTTAAAAGGAGATGCTGGCAGCCAGCTCATTTAACAGCTTAATGCTGCATGTGTGTGTGTTTCCTTTAGCCCCTCTCATACATGTCATATTTAGCTCTTTGGTGATCTGCTTAATATATATTGTACTTCTGTTAGATTCTCCCAGAAGTCAACAACACGGATGCATGTATTCATTTAATCAGCCTTGTTCATTCCTTCTATTTTCTTCTGTCTCTCGCTCTCTCTCTCTCTCTCTCTCTCTCTCTCGCTCTCTCTCTCTCTCTCTCTCTCTCTCTCTCTCTCTCTCTTTCTCTCTCTCACCCTCTTTGAAGATCAGTGTAATTATAGGGAGCTAGTTTAATTAATGGGGGGGTGTTAGATCCTGTGTGTGTGCTATCAGCAGATGCAGGTAGTGAGTGATCTCTTGATTGATTTCCTCTTTTATTGTTTGACTTTGACATGACACATGCTGATAAAGGCAGAGGATTCACGTTTAATTTTCCACAAGACAAGTCACTCTGTGCCAGAATTATCAAGAGAAACATTATCAACATTTATCAACATGGAATTATTTCTGTTGGTCATCGTGATGGAGTAGATGTTAAACCCGACCTCGTCCGCCATGTAGTGTGTGTGTGCGTGCGTGCGTGCGTGCGCGCGTGTGCGTGCGTGTGCGTGCGTGTGTCCATCCATCCATCACTTTGCAGTAGAGTTTAGATTCTCTGCCCGAGCCCGAACTTGACCCGCGGGCCGGGTTGGGCCGATATTTCCCGCCACTATCTTCAGGCCGGGCCCTTGATCAAGCATTTGTGTTTTTATCATTACTTTATTAGCCTAATTGGGTGGGGAGAAAGCTATGCCATAATCAGAAATATTATATATATTTTTAGCAAAGTAGGCCTAAGTAACAAATGTGTACAAAGTTACGTTTCTTCATTCGGATCCATTTGCGATCCATTCCATTCTGAATAAACAAACAACGCAGTTTACATGCTTCGTCCTTGTTGCATTATTCATTAAAGGGATAGTTCACCCTGAAATGAAAATAAAGCCATCTTTTACTCACCCTGCTGTTGATCCAATGCCCTATGTCCTTCTATCTTCTATGGAAAGTGTTCAGGAGGCATACTATAAGGTTTTGCGAGAAAGAAACCGTATTATTCAGTCAAAATACTGAGCTCGGCCGTTACTCTCTGCGCGTTCCTGTGAGTGCGTGCGAGCCGTCAGCAGCCGCTCACGCAATGTTGTCATGACAATCGGTACACAACATTCACTTCAGGGGGTTTACCTTATTATTAGTATTATTGTATTATTTCTTATCATATACCTTATAGAGAAGACGAGAGTCGCGTTTGTTTCTATTGAGCCTGATTTCTCAAAATGGTGCATGTGTGTGGTTATCCTGGGTGCCATGACAACAGTGCAAGTTATAGTAAGCATGAGCGTTGACGGCTCGCACGCACTCACAGGAACGCGCACAGAGTAACGGCCGAGCTCAGTATTTTGATTGAATAATAAGGGTTCTTTTTCGCAAAACCTTATAGTATGCCTCCTGAACACGTGATACTTTTGTATCCTTTTTGTAAAGTTTTAGTCTGGTCGCCATTCACTGCCATTATATGGAGGAGCGCGTGCAGGACATTTTGTAAAATTTCTGCTTTTGAGGTCCGAAAAAGATAGAAGGACATAGGGCATTGGAACAACAGCAGGGTGAGTAAAAGATGGCTTTATTTTCATTTCAGGGTGAACTATCCCTTTAAGATAATTCTAACAGATTTCTGTAGTTCAAACAACTCGGAATTGTAGTTGAGAACGTCAGTTATAACGGCCCACGTATTAAAAAATGGTCGGGTTTAAATTGGGCTCGGGCTCATAATTACAGTTAATGTGTCGGGCCGGGCCGGGCTGGGCTCGGACACAACGTGCACGGGCTCGGGTAGGGTCGGACTTGAATTGTTTTGTTTTTTTTGGGGGGGGCTCGATCTAAGCTCTACTCTGCAGCACTGACTCTCACAGGAAAGCAGCACAGATTTGTGATCCGGATATTTCTGTTTCTGCATTCTGCTGCTGTGAATTAGCAAGATTTATCTGTAATGATGATAATGGTTTAAACCAAATGAGCTTTATAGTTTACCACACACACATATACACAGCAGAACATTTACTTCTAATTTCTTCTTTCTTCTTCTTCTTCTTCTTTCTTCTTTCTTCTTCTTTCTTCTTTCTTCCTTCTTCCTTCTTCCTTCTTCCTTCTTCCTTCTTCCTTCTTCCTTCTTCCTTCTTCTTTCTTCTTTCTTCTTCTTCTTTCTTCTTCTTTCTTCTTCTTCTTGTTGCTTCTTGTTGTTTCTTCTTCTTTCTTCTTCTTCTTCTTCTTCTTCTTCTTGTTTCTTCTTCTTCTTCTAAGAAACATTAACACTTTCTTCAGTTGCAAATATGTACCACCAAAAAAGAAAGAAAAAAGACAAAAATGAAGGTATCAAGTAAATTGTCAGATTTAGCGAACTGAGCGAAAAGAACACCGCACAAATCGCATTGATACCTCAGAACCAAGTCATAATTAATATTCATGAGCCACAGAAATTCCATCAAGTGGAGTACAAATGTCATTGTGAGCTAATTCCTATTTTATTCACCATATAGTGATGTCATCTAAACCTTGTCCCAACGCAGCTACACCCAAGTAGTGAAATGCTTAGTTAATGAGTTCAGTGGAATGTGTCTAACCTAGTAAATGCGGTGCTGTCTGTCCACACGCACGGCTCACCCTACCTGCCCCCCTCATTCTCCTGAGATGGGCTGTTTTGTGTCTGTGTGCTGTGCTAACACTGGCCATTTAGCTCCTTTGAGTGTTTACTGACTCTCGGCGTGTTTACAGACGCTGTAATGAATGTACATTCAGAAAGCGTGCTGTGAGTGCGTCTGAGGGGGTCTGTGGACTTTGATTTGTGCTCGGTACTCTAAACAATCCTGGCTAACACTTTATAATACTTGAATTTATAGCATTTGCAAACATAACATTATAAAATGCTTGAAAGACTACTTGGAACTTATCGCATTGTGCCTGGTTAAGACCAGTATAATATATGTTCAAATAGTTACAAAAGTTTAAAATTTCAGCTTGATTCTAATTCACAAGCCCTCTGTTTGATTTGAGTTGGCGTTCTAATTAGATTTGATTTATATTCTGATTCATTTGGTGGTTTATTTCAGTAATATTGACCATTTTACTAATATTTCGCTAATGTGAAGACATTTTAATGTGTGACATTTTTATAAAACTATTACAAAACTATAAACTCATGAACACTTCGGCCCTATTTTAATGATCTGAGTGCACGGTCTGAAGTGCATGGCGCAGGTGCACTTAGGGCGTGTCCGAATCCACTTTTGCTAGTCGGCGTGCCAGGCGCATGGTCCAAAAGGGTTGTACCTAGTCTCTTAATGAGTCATACTCACAACCGGCGCAACGTCATAGAATGTCTCTGAACAGATTCACGCCCACTTTTAGGGGAAAACAAACCGCCATACTGTATCGGAACGAGGAAGTGCACTAACCTTACAACATGCCAAAGAGTTGTTGTGTGGTTGGGTGCACCAATAATGTTTGTAAAAACACAAATTTTAAAGAGCCATATCTTGTTGTTATGGAAATATCATGAATTACGGATGATGCTATCGAAAGCTAAGTCAGGCTAGTTGTATGGCTGGACAGAAAAGTGCACTCAGTACTCAGTATAAAGATATATTATATAAATTTAAAGATGTTTACTTTCAAAAACAAAGTAAAAAGTGTAAATGTCTGGGTAAGACACCTCTGGCCACTGGGTGGGGTTGTTACACCAATTTGACGCGGGGAGAATGAAGGGATATGTTTTTTAAATTGACCAAATTAAGTTTGTGGATGTATCTTTCACACTCCATGACAGGCAGGGTGGACATATAATTACTTGACATGTTAAATCTTAGGGATTTCTTAAGTTATTCACGCTTGCCGACTGTGTATGGATGTTGTTTTGTGCCGCTATTTTGTATTGAAGTCTATGGGAAGTCTAGTTTATTTTCCCCTAAAAAGGGGCGGTAACGAAATTGACAGTTAAGTTCCCGGATGTGCCGGTAGTACGTATGGGTGTGTTTTGGGTGTAACGTGCAATAAACCAATCAGTCTCTCATCTCCCATTTCCTTTAAAAGCCAGTTGCGCTTGCACCATGGCGGATTCGCTATTTACATGGCGGAATTTGCGAGTGGAAAGACTGAACGCTTCTCCAGAGAGGAATCCTTTTATTTTTATTATCCTTTTTTTTTGTGTGCCCTGTGTGTGTAATAAGCAGAGTGTACGCGTGTTGTGAACCCGCCTGTAGGCGCATATTATTAACGCACCCTAACAAAAAATATACTGCGCTATTGACTTTAGACCAGGTTTTTGTTGGTAAATAGCGCAGTTGTTTTCAGTTGCCTCAGAATAGTAATGCGCCTGAACACACCTCGTTTTCAGACCAGCACGCCCATGGGCGAGAGTGCATTTGCTATTTAAACAACGTGGCGCTGGATGTGAAAATGATAACTGCGTCAGGCTGAAACTAGCAAAAAACACTTGCGTCGCATTGCTCCGGGTGTATGATAGGGCCCTTCGGTTACAAACTCCCATAAAAGAATTTAGAAAGTCTGTGAGTCTTTTTGGATGAATAATTGAAAGGGCCAAATAGTCATTTATTCTTGAAAGGGGCTACACTGGTTGCGTGATTTACTAAAAATAATAATTTAAGACTCATTTGTTTGCAATCTGACTACACAGTAAACGTCACTATGTGCCGCCCCCAAGGACATATAAAAATAAGGTGCGTCTTCTCGCCATTATATTTGCAGTACACCGACCGTATTTTTTATCTCATATTCAATTTAGGCTGCAAAGATGTTCAGATATTCATATTTCAATTTAGTGCTGATCTGGCATTGTATAATATGAATGTTGAAGGTTATCCTCCCCCCACTAATGTTACATTCACAAAACCGAACACAAAAAGTAAGTACAAGAGAGTAAAACTGAACAAAAGTCATTCTGCCTCCTAGCAGGTCCCTGATCAGCTCTTCTGAGGGTTGTTTAGGTAAATGCGAGCCTGCTGTGAGCTCGTATTGTACACGATTAAAGCCTAGTATAATGTGATTGGCTGCGGTCTCTTAGCTATGGATGGAGATTGTGCTATCTCTTTACTTTACCCAGAAGCGACTACCCGAACGGGTTCCCTCCTTCTGGAAAATGCAGGAATCCTATTACACACCACACACAGACGGAGACAAGTGTGTTTGTGTGTGTGTGTGTGTGTGTGCAAGGCAGCAGAAGTAAAGAGAAACCAGAAGTGTTTAATTATTGGATTCAATCTGTATTTAGTTCAAGGGCTAGTCATGCGATCCTCTACATATCACTTATGTTTGCATTATGACCGCTGAAAGAAGGAAGTTCTTTGCGTTGAAATTATTTATGACTTCTAGATGCAAAACAGCTACTTTGAATGTGATTTGAACTCAGAGCAAATGTGTGTGTGTGTGTGTGTGTGTGAGCTCATTTCTAGATATAGTTAATTTTGTACAATTATTTTAAATAACAATATTATTTCGTCCCCACAAGGACAGCAAAACCTGTTTTTCCACACACACAAAGTGTTTCCAGATTAGTCTTCAGATTACCTCTTAGTTCTGTGTGTTTGTTGAAACATTCAGTGTGGTCTGTGTGGATGGTTTTTGTTGCCTCTAATCTTAAGGATTTGTGAACACAAAACAAATAGCAATTGTTCGTCTCCTTATCTCATCTCATCTGATTGGTCACCCCTGGCCAGTGACATTTTAAGTGACATGCACTGGTGATTGACAGCTGTTACAAACCCAGAATACATGCAGGCGAGGACTCGACGTGTCCAACAAAACGAGGAATGACTGTAGTGATGCACAAACTGTGTCACTCCTAATTGAAAATGAGAAGCCTATGATTTATTTGGGTGAAACACTTCTCTTTCAGTCCTTGCAAAAAGCATCTTGTTGTTGTTCTTGTCTCTCTCCCTCTCAGTCGTAAGTGGCAGATGAATAATTTAGCCTGTAGGATGGAAGTCCCTTCGCCCTGGTCATGTGTCACTCCTCTCAATCTGTGTGTGTTGCACGTGTTTGTACAAAGAGGCAAATGGATGATGATTTGTGCTTCATTTCAAACTGCACATGGCCCTCATTCTTTCTCTCAGGCCTCATTAGCTCATAATTGTGAGTCTATGCGTGTGTGGTAAAAGAGAACAGAGTTGTGTGAAAACTGCTCTTTTTTCCTCTGTCTGTGTGTGTCTATAGTATCATTTGAGCTCCTCATAAGCTCAAATTCAAAAATATCTGGTCAAAATTAGGGATGCACTGGCTACCGAAATTTTTCAGTTTCGAGACGAAATTATTTTGGAGAGCCGAAATCAGTGACCGAAACTGATGTTTAATTAATGTATGTTTGAATAAATCTGTCATGAAAACAAGTTACAGTTTGTCATTTAAATGTGTATATTTCACCAACAAACTGGAGTAGAAAAAATTCTGTTATTAAAAAAGTGATACAAAAACTGCCTTATGTGCAATTTAAATGTTTGTAAAACTCAGTTTTAGCTATTTTAGTGTTGATTATTAAATAAATATGATTCATTAAATATTTATTAATTTGTTATTTACGATTTTGGTTTTACGACCAAGTGCATCTTGAAGTTTTGGTTTCGACCCAGAATTTTCACTTTGGTGCATCCCTAGTCAAAATGATCACACATTATTGAAATGTTTGTATGTTCTGAAGGGCATGTGCTCCAGACACATCTGTGTACAAAATCACATATTTACATTGTTAAAGGATGTGCTAAAGTTTGCTTAAATATAAATACATCCACCATTGACCTATGTGTTCTTAGGCCTATGACATACCATTGAGAATAATTTACCTAGGTGTTAAACAAGTACAAAGTTCTTTCATCATTTACTCACCATCATGTTCCAAATGTAGGCTATATGACTGACATTCTTTTGAGGAACATAAAAGAAGATATTTTGAGAAATGCCTGTGTTCTTTTTTTTTTGTCTATACAATGAAAGTTAATGGTCACCTGTTTGGTTAACAACATTCTTCAAAATATCTTCTTTTGTGTTCTTCAGAAGAAAGAAATGCAGAACTATCCTTTAGACTTGAGAAACAAGCAGCCTGAGTTTTCTACCATTTTTGTTAAACTTTGTGAATCTGATGGCTGATGTGATCTGCTGCGGCCTCATGGGATAGCAAAGTGTCCACTGGTAGCACACTTCAGAATCTCAGCAGATGCAATAAATCATCTGGGGATTGTTCACCTACTGTTTCATGAATACTGAGCACTCAGACTTCAGACATTCTGTCTTTTGACATACTGCACTTTGCATACTGTATTTTTGTCATGTTTTCCAGTAAGAAAATATCTGAACTTCCTTAAAACAAGATAAATTTACAATTTTGCTTCTCATGTAAGATATAATGCAATACACACTGCTGTTCAAAAGTTTGGGGCCGGTAAGATTTTTTAAAATGTTTCAGAAAAGTCTTTTATGCTCACTAAGGCTGCATTTATTTGATCAAATATACAGTAAAAACAGAAATATATATATATGTGTATATATATATATATATATATATATATATATATATATATATATATATATATATATATATATATATTACAATTTGAAATAACTGTTTTATATTTTAATATATTTTAAATTAATTTATTCCTGTGATCAAAGCTGAATTTTCAGCATCATTACTCCAGTCTTCAGTGTCACATGATCCTTCAGAAATTATTCTAATATGCTGATTTGGTGCTCAAGAAACATTTCTTATTATTATCGATGTTGAAAATGATTTTTGCAGCGTATTTAGATGCAGGGATTGATCCTTGGTGCTCATATGGGGGCACGATTTGAATTTGGCCTGCATCTTTGTGCCAAGGTCCCTCTTATTCCTAGCTTTCCTGTCTCCTCTCTACGGTCTCTATCTATAAAAAAGTGGGAAAAAGTCCCTAAAAAAAGAAGGTACAGTTTCACACTTCCAGACATCTGCGTATGCAAATAAACATGTTTACTGTACGCGCAAACACACGCACGGCCACGCTCCCCACAGACCCCCTCCAGCTGTTCATCTCCATCTGTTCCCACCCCCCAGTCTTTTTTCCTCTCTCTGCACACATCAGCTGTGTCATGAATGATTCTCATTCACCCACTGGACATCTCCATTTTCCTGCATACGAAGCTTTTACTCCGATTATGTGTGAGTGTGAGCGATAATAAGCTCTGAACCTGAATGCTCCGTCATCTGTCCTTGCGATATAAAATGAAGGTCTACTCTCTCTCACACACACACACACACACACACACACACACACACACACACACGCACGCAATTGGTAGTCACAGCGCGTTGTCTGCCATCTAAACTCTCA
Source organism: Coreius guichenoti (assembly GCA_039654105.1). Lineage (NCBI taxonomy): Eukaryota > Metazoa > Chordata > Actinopteri > Cypriniformes > Gobionidae > Coreius > Coreius guichenoti. The sequence continues at coordinate 26,137,082 of CM077176.1, read as the reverse complement.
TTCTGAGCACTCGTCTGTCACTGTCCGCACTGGACTGAACAGTTTTTCTCCCAGGATGGAGGGATGAGAAGCGGGAGCTCACCAGATTTAAGACAGCGGTGTTCCCTGTGTGTGTGTGTGTGTGTGTGTGTGTGTGTGTGTGTGTGTGTGTGTGTGTGTGACATGATGATAGGTGACAGGCCTCCGAATGGTGGTGTGTGATTTACATAAACGCCCTCTAAGTGTGTGTGTGGCATGTCACCTGCAGGCGGCAAGCACAGAGAAAACACGGTTGACACACAGCCTCTGTCTTTCATTCTGTTTTACATGCCGCTTTGGACCTTAATTCGGGCAGATGCCGTATTTATTTTTATACAAATGGTAACAAAGTTGATGGATAGACATGCAGTCTTTTTAATGGTACTGTTTAATATACTGCTGTGAAACTAGTGCCGATTGTTCAATGCAGGGGTTTTCAAAGGACCCCCGAATATAACGATCCTCTTATGAGGGATACCCTCGCTAAAATGTCCAGACAACATTAAATTTAGTAAGTGGAAATGTAGTAAAACTTACTGTTTTTATTATTTTTACAATTTCTTTTTTACTTGTATAATTTTATTTGAAAACTCCTGGTTCAAATGATTTAAAAGCATTGAAAATGGCTTTCCAAAAAATTTTCTGCGAACAAAAAAACTGTAGGACATGAAATTCAACCAGTATATACAGTATATGGTACCATATGTGTATCCCTTACAGCCTTTATATTTGCGTGAAATTAAATATGCCATCTACACTGACTGAGGTGGTCTGCCTCTCTCCTGTGCTTTCAGTTTATTATTGAATCTCTCTATCTTCTAACCCCTTCCCTTCTTTCTATTTACACACCGTGCTGCTGTATGTTAAAGTGAGGAGTGTATGTGTTTAGCGTGTTGATGGACTGCTGACTCTTTCTGCAGTGCTGACTCTCTCTACACATCAGTGTAATGACCTATCCACGCTCTCCATCCAGAGAGAGACGGCGAGAGGGAGATTTTCAATAACAGGGCTCAGCGGTGCTAAACGCAGGCTCAGAAGTAATCGCCTCGGTGGGCTCACACACACACCCACCCTTGTCTCAGTTTGAGCGCCTGCGGGAGATAAAAAGAGAGTTTCACAAGACCACTAGTGGAAAAGACATGCTTTGGTTTGTCTAAATAAATTAATAATTTTTCATATTTTTTTTTTTTTGTTTATACAAATTATATTATTAGCATTACAGTTTGGGTGAGAAGTTGAATTGAAAAATGAACAAATTTAAGGCTGTCTTAGTAGTTGTGTTTCCCCTTTTGCTTTAAAGGGTTAGTTCACCTAAAAATGAAAATTATCCCATAATTTACTCACCCTCAAGCCATCCTGTGAGTATATGAATTTCTTCTTTCAGCCAAACACGGTCGGAGTCATATTAAAAAAATATCCTGGCTCTTCCAAGCTTTATGGGAGTGAATGGTACCCTAGATTTTGAAGCCCAAAAAAGCGCATCCATCCATCATAAAAGCCAACTTGCGTACAGCCGTTACTGGAAGCCAGTGATTTATAGTTACAAAAGCGCTTCAGAAGGCCTTTATTAACCCCCTGGAGCTGTATGGATTACTTTTATGATGGATGGATGCACTTTTTTTGGGTTTCAAAATCTAAGGTACATTATAAAGCTTGGAAGATCCAAGGTATTTTTTAATATAACTGATTGTGTTTGATTGTGTTTGGCTGAAAGAAGAAAGTCATATACACCTAGGATGGCTTGAGGGTGAGTAAATTATGGGATAATTTTCACTTTTGGGTGAACTAACCCTTTAATGGCAGCAGCACTCAAGTTGTATGAACTCTGATTGTCTGTACAGTCACATGATCAATGCCACAAATTATTTTTTTAAACTAGAAATTTTGAATCCCATATTTTCAATGTGAACTTTTGAACCCTACTGTATGTTCCAGATAAAAACAAGGAAGCAATTGAGAGTTCTCATAAAACATGTTTACTTTAAGCTTCCTCTTAATACCTTTTTCTTTCCTTCTTTTCTCACCTTCACAGTTTTGATGTGACAGAGTTTAAGTCTTTTCAGCTGGTTAGCAGACAAACTGGTCTAACTAGTTGTATACCTACAATACTTTCTGACTCTTAACGTGCAGTCACACTAGTCACCATTTTTCTATTGTCAGTAGTGTTGTGATGCATGAAGCACGGCTCACACAGAAGACACTTTCAATTCATGTGGTGAATTTGTGTGACCAACTTGAACCTAATGTGAAATGTGCATGGGAAAATCTTTCACCCTCATGCTTACTTCCTGATTGTGAAAATTCCTATTGAAATAACATTATTTCAACCATGAAAATTTGGCAATCAACAGTATATGTGACCCTGGACCACAAAACCAGTCATAAGTCGCACGGGTATATTTGTGGCAAAAGCCAACAATACGTTGTATGGGTCATAATTATCGATTTTTCTTTTATGCCAAAAATCATTAGGATATTAAGTAAAGATCATGTTCCATGAAGATATTTTTTAAATTTCCTACCGTAAATATATAAAAAAAATTATTATTAGTAGTAATATTTAGATTTTTTTTTTGCACCCTCAGATTCCAGATTTTTATATAGTTGTATCTCGGCCAAATATTGTCCTATCTTAAGAAACCATATATCAATGGAAAGTGTATTTATTCAGCTTTCAGGTGATTTGTATAAATATCAATTTCAAAAAATTGACCCTTATGACTGGTTTTGTGATCCAGGGTCACATATGTGACCGCACATTTATGTAGTAGATTTGCTACTTTTATAATATCATTGTATAGCAGTGGTTCTCAAACTTTTCTGGTCATGCCTCCTTTAAACAAAAAAAATCTTTGACTAACAAATAATTTCACTAAATATAATAAAGACAAAGATTTTCTTAAATTGAAAAACGTGCAATGAAAAACACCATATCAGAACATAACTTTTAATTTGAATTAAAATTTGAATAAATAATGTAACTATTTCAGTGATGCTTTGGATGAACAGTATATAATCAGTGGCAGCAGTGAGCTCTTTTGACAGTCTTCTTGCCGGACTCTTCTTGCTCAAACTCACAGTGATTTCAGATGAAGTAGCATTTGCTACTGATCACAGAGCCGTCCTGCACTGACAAACTGCGCATAGAAGATAATCGCAGCCTTTGCGATTTCATAATCGCGATAAGCCAAATCGCGTTAAGCGCGATTTCATGTAAATTGCGATTTATCGTGCAGCCCTTGCAGCTTCTGATGTCGTTTGCTGAAGAGGTCCTTTTCTATGGCGAACAACTTCTGTCGGGCTTGTTCAGACAGTGACACGAAGAACGATTGGCGTTTGGTGCCGCTTTATAAAGGCAGAGCACCAACCGCTATTCACGCACTTCAACGCCATTGCAGCGGCTGTTTCCTGTTATTTTTATTTTTTTCAGCTGATCTCCTGTGCCCCCCCCTGGGGGGTGCATCCCACACTTTGAGAACCACTGTTGTAGAGAGAAGACAGGAAATTATGGGGAGAATGGGACTGGGAAATGTTGCGAGCTGGAAACTCTCAAACTCTGCCGGACTCTGCAAGTTGGAAAGGCTCTGACATATGCAGTGCTCCCATGGTACTTTACTGTGTTTTGTGTGCAATTTTCACTTCTTTACCACATTACACCCCCAGTGATGTGCGTACACGTACACACTCGTGTGCTCGCTGAATGTATTCTGTCAGGGTTGTGATGGATGATGAATGCTTTAGGCAGAGAGCTAGCTGAATGTTTTTTTTTTTTTCATAGATACTTTCACACACTTGCGCACACACACATTCACATTTAGATTCGCACCCTTTCGCACACCCTGGCTGAGATCAGAAACATTGGCCCACCTGCTGTTTTGTTGTAACCTCATTTATCATTTATCATTTTGCCATCCCTGAACTCCTAGACTGTGCTAGTATGTGCTGAATTTCTCTCTGGCTGCACTCGGCGAGGTGGTCGCGGGTCATCTGAATTTACCCGGACAGAAGTGAAGGTCGTTTCCTGTTCTCATGGCTTTTTTTTCATTCTCTTTCCAGGGTCATTGGCTCAGCGCGTGAGGGTGGAGCCAGAAGTCGTGTCATATCCTGGTCAGACTGTGACACTGCGTTGCCAGTTTCCGAACCCAGGCGAAAACCAGCTCACTCAGGTCTGAAATCAACTTCATGTTTCCTGCCAGTCTTAAGCAGAGCTGTGGAACCCAACGAACAAAAGTTTGTAGAAAGAACTTGTTTGTTGGGCTCGTAGTAAGAACTTTCTGAAAGTGTTTGTGTGCTGTAATCATCTGTTGGTCATCTGCTGAATTTTGTTTGGATTTGTTTCCTCTGGCATGCAGGTGTCATGGATCTTTGAACAGACTGACGCAGAGCGAACCAACATCGCAGTTTTCCATCCAAACTTTGGGGCAAGTTACCCTACCAAATCCCCTCTATCTGGGCGTGTCCGTTTTGTATCAGATCCGCCCACTTTGGACAACCCATCCATTCAGATCAAAGAGGTGAAGATGACCGATGAAGGACGATATATCTGTGAATATGCCACCTACCCTTCCGGCAACGAACAGGGAGTCTCTTCGCTGGTCATGCTGGGTATGTGTTTGTTTGCACCGGAGAAAAGAAACATTAAAACTTGGGGCTTTGCTTTAGAGCTGCAACAAATAATCAGTAAAATAATTTAAAAATTTATGAAGAAAATATCAACAACAAATTTTTATTATTGATTTACATGGATATGTAGTGAGACTTACATGTACGTTTATGTGTATAACATAAGCACTATGCCTAATGTGCATTCATAAAATATATATATATATATATATATATATATATATATATATATATTTAATAATAATTCATTTACTGTTAATACTACTATTAAATTAATAACTTTATTTTCTTGTAATAACTTTATTTTCTTTCTTCAATAAAATAAAGAGGAAAAATGGGCCTCTTTTAATGTTTAATCAGAAATTAAAAAAAAAAAAAATAGTTGACAGCAGTATTTTTATTATTTATTATATCCAATTAAAAATATTTTTTCAATAAAATACAGGGGGGAAATTGCCTTTTTAAATCTGATTAATCAAAAAATTTTAACAAAATAATTGACTAATTTTTTTAATAAAACAATTGACAGACAGCATTCTTTTTAATAAAATACAACTGGGAATTTGGCTTTTTAAAATCAGATTAATCAAAATGTTAAAAAATACTTGACAACTTGTTTCAGCAAAACCAGGGGGAAAAATGTAAAAGACAAGTGACACCTTGGTCGAGTATAAAAATATTTGTAAGTTGCAGCCTTATTCTGCTTCAAAGAGTCGTGTGTGTACACATACTCAGACTCACGCCTGTGTCCGTTTGTGGGCTTAAAGGGGATTTATAAATGGTATTGTCAGATCAATTGTGCTGCTGTTAATGTGTGTGAAATGTGGCAGTAACCTTGGCCGGGCTCTCGCTCACTCGCCCCCTCCCTCCTCTCTCTCTCTCTCCGCTATTGATCTGCCTGCTTATCATGCTGAGAGGCCGTCGCTTCCCTGTCGTTCCCCGTCTCCCCTGCTTTTCTCCTTTCCCTCTCTTTGATGTCTTTCTCAGAGTGAAGCGTGGGGGTCACAATGTGAGCGCTGTGCTAGCATGTGGCAGGACAAGCCGATCTGTGATCTTCCCTGTCTCCACTTCCTCCCCTTCTTCTCTCATCCTCCCTTACCCTCCTTCACATTATAGCATCAAATAAAGGTCAAACTCTCTCTCTTTCTCACAGCTAAACCAAAGAACATGGCTACAACTGTCACAGTTACTGCCGGCACAACCCCGGTCATTGTGGCACGCTGTGAATCATCCAATGGCCGCCCGGCAGCGACCATTACTTGGTCTACGATGCTTAAAGGGAACGTGACGACGCCGATGAAGACGGACAATCCGGATAATACGGTCACCGTCCAGAGCACCTACATGCTGGCTCCGCAGCCAGCGGATAATGGCAAAGACATCAGCTGCATGGTGTCGCACCGTACCATGTCCCAGCCCGAGACCTTCCCGATGAAACTTGTTGTTGAATGTAAGATATCAATCAGACCATTAACTACACCAGCAACTACTGATCCAAATGCTGTTACGCTAAGCATTCCCTGTTGCTATAGCTGGTAATTGCTGTAGTGAGCCATGTCTCAATCAGTCCAGGCCAGTAATGTGTCTCAGAATATGCCAGACATTAGTAGAGGTCATCAAGCAAATTACCCTGGGGCTTTACAGTGCTGCTTGGACCAGAAACATGAGCTAAGGGTCAATGAGGTCATCATGGAGTCAGCTGACGGACCGTATCAGTGTCCGATTTACCTAAGACTTCAATGGTGCAAGGCTAAACTCATTCATAAAAGCTAGTTGTTCGATCCACCTATTCACTCTGTCTTTCCCTCTTTTTAGATCCTCCCCAGGTGCAGATCGCTGGGTACGATAACAACTGGTACAGGGGTCGGACAAGTGCGTCTCTGACCTGTCATTTTGATGGAAACCCCATCCCCACCACTGTCACCTGGAAAACGTGAGCATTTCTTTTCACTTTCAGTTCTGTTTAGTCTGAGCATTAAGTTGGGTTTACACTGTAGAATTTTAGGCACCTTTTTGCTGTTTTTCTAGGATTGTAAAAGACTTCATAGGGCAAAATCTGCAGGCTTTGATTGCTTAGTGCAGGGTTGTCCAAACCTGCTCCTGGAGGGCCACCTTCCAGGCGGGTTTTGCTCCAATCCTAATGAAACACACCTGAACTAATCAATGTCTTCAGGATTACTAAAAGGCTGTTTCTCAGTTCCAAGAATGCAAAGAACAGACTTGCGTTCTCGTGGAGACTGGTCTTGCCAGGCGACATTGAAAAAACGAACTCGGAAGGACGAGCAGACATAGAACGCCTATGTTCCATAAGGACATCCTTATGACAATTGAGATGTGCTGCGATCTTTCTTGTTGCTCAACCGACTATCCCAGCATGTTAAGTAGCAGCTAATGCACAATAAATACAACACAACATCACAAACAAATATCACAACCTATTGAAACATTTCTTTCATATTATTTTATATCATTTTATTTTATTGCGTGTATTTGTGAAAATGAGTATGTACGTTTAATATTACCTATGCTTTTTCAATGTTAAGATTCTTTTTAATATGCCAATTAAAACACTGCAGGCTTTCTTCATGTCTTTATCACTTCATTCAAATTAAGCAAAACAAACGGATAAATGTTTGCTTTCACGAGCCGTCACGTATTTGCGAGCTTGCAATGGGAATTTTGAAGCTTACAGGCTTCCGTACGTCGACCGCCTGCAGTGTCTTCTGGGATTTTTAGCGTTTCTATTCTCTCAAGTCTGCATTCGATGCATCCTCGATATCAAGAACACATCCGGGTACTTTCATGCGTCCTCTGTACTTGCGTTTTTGAGTATTGGAATTGAACTTCGACGGTTGATGATGACGTAGTACAAGAACACAAGGACGCAAGATCGCTTAAGAACGCATATTGAGAAACAGCCAAAGCTTCCAGTCAAGTGAGTTGGGGCAGGTAGGAGCTAATCTCTGCAGGACATTGGCCCTTTAGGAGCAGGACACCCCTAGCCTATGCAAAGAATCTCAGTATCAGACAAAGTTCTGGCCGTGTCAGAAATTTAGTGGCACAGTCGTGCAGTGTGGGGACTTGAAATGTCAGTTGGATGATTTGGATCACAGTCTTGTCTAAGATGTGTATCATCGATGTCGCACGCACAGTGTGGCATGGCTTTTTACTCAATGTTTCAATGGGAATATATTGTACAGTCTGACGAGCAATAATCAAAAAATACTGTAAAAGTCGTACAGTGTTCACCCGGCTTAAGATAATGGCCACAAACCGCCCACTGTCCATTTACAGGCCCTCTGACGCACATAAAATTGGAAAGCACGTTCTCAATCTGGCACTCGCTATTCTGAATCAGCTAGCTTTAACACAACTTCTGGGAGTAAGGACTCACACATTTTTTTTCAGTGCCAGACTATTATTGTGGTATCAATAATTTCAAATAAACCCACCTCTAAATAGCACCACAAAACAAACTGTTGTCAAAGATAGTCAGATAGCTTCTTCCTGTGTAAGTGGGTGGTTCTTGGCCAGAATAAGTTGCAAAGGGAATTAGACATAATGCTGATAGTCATGAGGTCTTTTAAGCTTTGGTTCTATCTGAAACGTTATGCTAATGTTGCCTGAATGTTGTCCCTCAGTTTGTCCGGGCTGATGCCTGAAACGGTGCAGGTGCAGGAAAACCGGCTCGCCGTGCAGAAGGTGGATGACACTATAAATACCACCTTCATCTGTGAGGTCAGGAACAGCTTGGGATACGGCAGAGATCAGATCACCGTCTTCGTGAGGGGTAAGTCTGTCTGTAGTATTTCATAACCGGATCCTCACACATTTATACTGTGGCGAGTGTGAGGTGGTGACAGAGGTACTAGTTGGAAATTTAGACTAAATTTCAGACAAGCAAGGGGTTACAGTTCAGACATAAGGCAGTTTGTTGGCACTTTCCTTGTCTGTGTATGTTTTATTCGTCACTCTGTCTGTCCTTTAAGATCACATTGCATGCACTGTCATCCCTCAGCATTTAGCTGTTCCTGACTCTATGGTGGCATTTTTACTTTAGTCTGTTGATCTGGAAAACATGTCTGAAAATGTGAGACAGGTCCCATAGAATTCCAAAGGACGTTTCCCGAAGAGAGGAGTGTGTGATTGCAGATGTAACTGTGTTTGGGTGGGGTTGGGTTGAGTGCAGCTGTATTTGGGTGTTGTTGAACAGTATTTTCTGTTTAAATCATAGTTGTTGTGTATTCAGAAAAATTCCCTTTAAGTAGTCAATATGTTGAAGATATTGTATCAATTGCAGCATGCTGTTAAAGCAATTTCACAACGTGTGAAATTATGTTGTGGTTATAGCTTACTCGCACACTGGGTTGGTAAGATTTTTTATGTTTTTGAAAGAAGTCTCTTATGCTCACCAAGGCTGCATTTATTTGATTAAAAAAAAAACAGTAAAACATTAATTTTGTGAAATAATAGTATTACAATTTAAAATAAATTAATTAAATTAAATTGTAATTTATTTCTGTGATGGCAAAGCTGAATTTTCAGCATCATTACTCCAGTCTTCAGTGTCACATGATGCTTCAGAAATCATTCTAATATGCTAATTTGATGATCAAGAAACATTTCTTCTCATGTTGAAAACATTTGTACTGCCTAATATTTTTGTGGAAACCATATGTTTTTTTTTTTGTTTTTTTTCAAAACATATCAAAGCGTCTTTGATAAATAGAAAATTCAAAAGAACAGCATTTATTTGACTGACCCCAAACTTTTGACATAGTGTATATAGAATGCGTTTGAGTGAGCAGTCATAACCAAACATATGATTATTTTTGACTAAGTCAAAGTTGATTCTTATTTGATTCCATTAGGATTCTTCCTTTATCATATCTTTATTTATTTATACATTTTTTGACTATGGCAACTTTATTGACTTTATTATCACTGGTGTTCAGGTTGGGGTGGGTTCGATTAGTGACCTCTGGTAAACTACTCCTGCCCTTCTCCTGCTTTATGGCCAAAGTGAGCACTACGTTTGTTCGCTGTCATTGGATGCAAAATTGTCCTCTCCTGGCTTTTTCTGGCCCATTCTGATGTCCTGTGACAGGCTGATGGAATAAAATATCCACATGGTTGACTGCGGAGGGACTGAGCTGCTTTAGTGCTGAGCAAGACTAATAGCTCTTAGGTAATGTGGAGGAAAGGTGCTTTTCTCTCAGAACTTGGGTTTTAAAAGCCTTCTACCTTTCTCCATTCCCTTCGCTATCCTCTCTCTCTCTCTCTCTCTCTCTCTCTCTCTCTCTCTCTCTCTCTCTCTCTCTCTCTCGCATATATGTGTCCTTGTGTGTGGCTTTAAGGCAGATCTTTGCTCATTTGGAAAAGTACATTCCCCTACTGTACACTAAACTCACAACATCTTGCCTTCCATCCACGTTTGGTCCCTCCCATATTCTCATGGAGTGAAAACAAGAAAAGGGCAAGCAGGAAGAGACTGAATCAAGCGAGGAGGGTGGAGCGGATGAACGCTGGTGGCATTTCAACCCCCCTGGGAACCTATGGCTCTCCCATCGCACGTGCATCCTCTCGCTCTCCTCCCCTCTTCCGCTCACATCACTTTCATCCTCTTCACTTCAAACTCTCTCGTTTTGTTTGCCTGAGCCACTTCTGTGCCTTCCAAACCTGCTACCCACCCACCCTCCTTCTCCGACCATCTCCCCCTACAAGAGGCTCTCGGTGAGGATAAGTCAGTCACTGCTGTTTCAGCTCCCGGCCTCTTATCCTCCTCTGTCAAAGGAAAAGCGGAAGGGAAATGCTAATCAGACCCATAATGCAGAGCCAGGCTGTGTTGTGCATGTGCGGACAGAATTTTTTGTTCAGTTGGCGTTCATGGCATGTAGTGTAGGAATCAGGTGCAAGAGGAGATATGTTCTGTGGAGCGCCGCGGGAAGTGTTGGTTAGCCGTGCTTAAGTGCAGCCGTTTTGACAGCCATGAAATGGCCACTACCTTCTCGGTGGCGTGGCTGTCTTCGCCCCCAGCAACCATCTCCATGGTGACTAAGGCCGGCCCGCACAGATCTTGTCTCGTGTTCCTCCTGAAAGCATGAGAGCGGTACAGGGATACCTCGGAGCGCGTTTTGTAGCTCCACCACTGGAGCCAGAGCCGGGAATCCAACTTCGAATCCAAATCGTTTCTCAACACTGTGCCTCATGTTGCTCTGAGGCTAACCTAGATTCAACCCCCACTCCTCTCTCTCTCTCTCTCTCTCTCTCTCTCTCTCTCCTTCATCATTCATTTTCAACTCTGGAGATTCTGTCATATTCTCCATCCAGCTGTCATGACAAAAAAATCACCTCATCCGGCCTTGTCCTGCGCTCTCCCGTCCAGTGGTGTGACGGAACAAAATAAAAGCGAGGATGTGAGGCATGCAAAGACTTTTTTTTTTTTGTCTCGTCTGTCTAGAAAAGCTCCATGAGCTTCATTCATCCACTCAGCCATTCACTTAAGAGTCTTTCAGAGCACTAATATGTACATTTATTAATATACTGCCAGTACTTAGAGAAAGATAAAGAGACTACATTAGTGGTAATACAATATAATTAGTGGTGTTCGCTAAGGCTTGGGTGAACTATCCCTTTAAGCAACTTTTAAAGTGATGTAACAGAAGTAGCGGCAGATCTTTTGCAGAGGTGTAAAGAGTACCTGAAAACGATACTTGAGTAAAAGTACAGATTCCTTACAGCGAAAATGACTCCATTACAAGTTACAAGTCACCAATTCCAATACAACTTGAGTAAAAGTCTTAGAGTATCTGATTTTAACAGTACTTAAGTATTTTACTCATACTAAATATAGGCTCAACAATGCACTAGTCCTCGACAACTGAGAAACATACCAGTGAAAATAAAAAACAATTGATTTGTAAGATGAGAAATCATGTTTATTTTCTAAAATCAAAATAAAACTGAACACCTCAATATTGCAATAAATCAAGGTCGACACAACAGCATCTTAAACGTCTACAAACTCTCAAGTCTCAGTTAAGCTCAAGTGCACAAAAAGGCCATAAGTAAACCAATATCCTTCAAAAAGGTCTCGACAATATAGCGGCTAAATAAAATAATGTTAAGTAAAATGAAATAGTCAAAGCCTTCTTGCACTGGATGTGCTGGTTTCAGCCTCATTACCGGCTGCAGTCAGGACCTCATCTCATAAATCAAACACTTGCGATTCATCAACTACCTGCTAATGCACTCGCATTCATGTAAAGTAGCCTTGTTGACATGTTTAGGTGAGTAAAGGCAAAATGCACAAGATATAGTACCTTCAGTGCCCTTAGATGGCGATATCGCTTCTTTATAGCAGAAACAAACTGCTGCAGAAAAAGTTAGGTGCCATGCAAAATGTAATGTGTAATTGCATTACTCAACACAAATGTAGTGGAGTAAAAAGTACATTTACTTGTTCAAAAATGTAGTCAAGTAGAGAGTAAAAGTTGCTAATATCTTTGATACTCAGTACAACTACAAAGTAGCCAAAAAGATACTTAAGTACAGTAACTAATTACATTTACTCAAATACTTTACACCACTCATCTTTTGTTCCATATAGTGACGTACATCTGAGTGAAAGCCTGAGAGAAGTCTGTTGTTTTACCGGAAGGTCAAGTTATGACAATTTAATTAAAAATGAAGTCGTCAAATAATTTCTAAAGTTTCTTTTCAAAAATAGATTGGGCCAAAAATACTTTGAGCTGCCTCCTTAACTTCCTATGGGGAAGAAAACGTATATAAAAATATTGCCTTTGACTGTGGAATATGGATTTGGTACTACTTCAGCTTTTGGTGCTTCTTGGTCAGTGTCTAGAAACCACATAGCAACATGCTGAAAACCATTCAGAACACCTTTTCAGTCGTGTGCCAACACCCTGGCATTGTGACTGCGACTTCGTCACGGGCAAGCACCCCTCCGTGGCTGTGTGTGAGTGTGAAATCTTCCGATAATGAAGCCATGTAGATCCGTGGGTGTGTGTGTGGCCGCTATATGATCAGACTGTCATGTATAATTCAGAGGACTCAGGCAGGCAGTGAGAGATTGACTCAAAGATCAGAACAACACGCTCACTTGAGGTGAGGTGTGGTGTGTGTGGGAGAGAGACGTACGCCACAGTGGGTGGCTAACAGGAACATGGCGACTGAGGCAGTCAGACATGATTGTGTTCCTGTTGTTTCTGCTGTTAGCTGTGTGTCTGTGCAAGATGCACAAGTAAAAACGGTGACAATCAATGAAAAACGTATGAGTTCGAGATTTAAGATGTTGTTTATTTTGGGTGTTAACACATGCACTGCTCTCTTTCAGCAGTGCGAGTCACGTCTTCGCACACTCATTTCATCTCATACACGCATTTGCCGGGCAGTGAGGAAGAAGCTGTGCGCCGTTGTGTGTTTGTGGCTTCAAGGCCCATGCGTCTGTCTGCTGTCTCCCCTGTCAATCCCAGCCTCCTCTCTTACGTCTTCCCTCCTCTCATCCGTCCGTCTATCCATCCGTCAACCAGTCATCCGTCCCTTTGTCCATCATCCTTTCTTTTCCGTTTTATGTGAGGCTGCATGCTGGTGCTGTGTTTCCTTCTTCATTGTGCAGTTGTAAGTGTGAACTCTGCAAACTGGCCTTATGGAAAGCAGTTCCCCTTAAGGAATTGCACATAAATGTCTCCCTCCCACATGCATTCACATGATTCAACAAAGGACTAGTTTTATAAACGATGTTTGAGTTACAATTCTTATCACCCGACATCTGTGATTTTCATGTACCGATTCGGATGGGACTAGCATTTATTACAGAGGTGGGAGTGTGTCTTTTCTAGGCGTTGCCGTTACAGATGTCATCTGCTGTGCTTGCGTGCATCACATATGATTTATATATTTTTTAATAAATTGCTTATTGATATAGCTTTAATTTATTATTAAAATAAACTTCACATGGGTTTATAGAAGTGGCTGTTTTAAAATAAACCCACATAAGTAAGCTGAGACATCTAGACAAGTATCTTACCTGACACAGATAATAAAATGGGCTTCACAGTTTCCAGAATTTGGCTCTTTTTATTAATTTTATAATTACATTTTTTCATCGGATACCATCCATATTGAAATGAAAGCATGCAAAAGTTTGGTACACAAACGGTTTTAAAATTAAAATCACAAAATATGCCTGTGAAACACAAATTTCTCTAACGTAATCCATGAAAATTAGTCCCATCCGAATAGGGCTATACACACAGACATTTGAGTTTATACATGGACTGTGTGTGAGAAACAGGAAATAAATTTTTCCCCTATGTCTCATAAAGACCCCATGAAAACACTTACATTAGATGTTTGTGAATGATTCAGTGTTTTTGAATTAATCTTTTAAGTGAACAAACTGTTCTTCCCTTCCATGCACTGTTGGACGTACTAAACAAATATGCTCTTAACTGAACGAGTCTCTGTTTTGAGTCTTAACAAGACTCTAGGGGACCAATTGAACGAGCCATCACATGAACGAACTGAATGTACTAGGGTATCTTGCTTGTGAACAAGGATTTACTGACCAACTTAAAAAGTCGGCCATTTGTTCAGTTTGGCACGTGAGTTGCACACAAGTAGAGAAAAAGGCTTAGAAAACTGAACATATCCGTGTAACCTAAAAGGGTCACTGCATTAATCTTGTCATCATTAAACTGTTCAAAAAATCTCCACCGTTATAGAACATATCAAAGGGCTGGTTCCTTTGTTTCACTTGACATGAACCAAGATTTGGTACTTGCTAGTCAGTTGCAGGTGGTATTTTTAATTTAGGGGGCGGGTCATTTTTTATTCTAGAGAGCATTTGATTGGACAGAAATCTCTTTAGTACAGGCTGAGTCATCAATATTTTTAGTCTGCTGAAGATGAGTTCAGCTCTACTAGACATGGACTGAAAGGCAACAAATCTCCAGTTTTGATTTCATTGGGTCTTTAACATTTAATTTCCATTTCCTTTCCATGAATCTAACTCTGTCTAATTCTGTTCTCCTTTCTTTTCTCTCTTTTTCACCTTTCTGTCTCTAGAGCAATCACCTCCGTCCTCGAACGCAGGTGTGATCGCAGGCGTGATCTTCGCGTGTCTTCTGGCCATCATACTGTTAAGTGTCCTCGCCTACTTCCTGGTATCCCATAATCGCCGCCAACAGCATGGTTACCGCGGCACCGGCAAGCCAACCGGTGCTCCCTACGACTCCTTTACCCGCCTCTTTGGCTCTGCTAAGTCAAGCAAAAATGGTACTGGAAACAATGGAAACAACAACACGCCCATTTACAGAGGAGATGTGGGGCTTAACGAGAAAACGGCCAATCAGGGCATGCATCCGGGGGGCGTGGCTCTGCTCGAGACCACGCGCACTCATACAGCGGAGGATATCCTGCTTAGTAGAGAGATGGATGAGGTAGAAAGGAAGAAATTCGATGAACTGGAAGAAGAGGATGAGCGATATGACCATTTCAGTGGGGTTGGACCCATCCTACAGCTCCGCCCACATGAAGATGACATAGATGATGACATGGAGTCCCAGAGGGATGGCTCTGTGATCTCTCGGACTGCTGTCTATGTGTAAGAGGAGAGCAGAAAGAGGTTCTCTTCGATTGCATTTCTTCCTCTCAACGAATATTCATTTTATTGTAAAAACAAATTACGGCATCAAATACCATGAGAAAAGGATTAATGGATGGATTGAGTTAATGAATGGATGAATTAATATGCTGGATATAGCACAGATTACATTGAAGGATCGGGTGGAGTAAATAGAGACTACTAAATACAAAACCGTCAGGCTTGCATTCCTAATTATTGCTCTGGTTGTCATGGTGACAAGTTCTGAGTAATACGAAACTGCAGATGTTGACACTGCGTGATATATATGACATGCACACACATGAAGTTATGTATATAAAACCACTGTGCTGTTATGTAATCATTTTAACATGTTCTTATTTTCTATTGATCATGGTTTCACACTTAAACCAGTTTCAAACTTGATTTACTTTCAAACTTGATTTTAGTTGATTTCGGTTTGAGCACATTCCTCGGCACTATGTCTCTCTTTCAGCACGTTCTATGGAAGCTATTCTTATGTATTGTGTAGATTTTGAAGGAGTCAAACGTGCACAGTGCTTTTGATCTAAATTCACCCTCACACGCTCATCTGTCTCGAGATGACATGTACAGTTCACTCGTTATACAGCACACAATATCTCAATCCCGTGACACGACTCACCAGTGAATCATCATTTGGTTTCGAGGCTAATCAAATCAAATATTAATGAATTGTGTGTTTGTTCTCACCCACAGTCCATTTAGTGAGGAAATGATGGGTTCAAGGCAGCGCATTTTACCATTTTTCCTTATGCATTCAGTCACAAAACAATGTAGCAGATTGCTGTAGTAATAAAAACAGCCAGTCAGGGTCACATCCTTAAAAAAAACTTTAAACCCTGACGGAAGGAAGGATTCAACTAAATATATTGTTCAACTGAAGTAATGGTGTGCCACATGCAACACTTTACAATATGGTTCAATATTAGTTGTAGTTATCATGAACTAACAATGTTAACAGCATTTATTAATATACTATTGTTTGTTGATAATACATTTACTAATGTTAATTTATAAACTTGAAATGTATGTCAAAATTGACTTTAGATTAATAAATGCTGTGGGCATATTGTTTAAAGTTAGTCCATGATACCTAATGCATTAACTAATGCTGACGAATGAAACCTTACTGTAAAGTGTTACCAACAAATCTATATTTATAACTATAGCCCATGTCCATTGTTACCATGGCCACGCAGCTATATATACCTCTCCTCCTCCATCACGTACTGTTTTTTTCCTTGTTTTATTGTCGTTCCTCTCGGTCGGTGAGATACACTGCCTTGTTTTAGAGGAAATAAAATGAAGAAGCTCTTGAATGAGTGAACGATCATGTGTATTGTTCGATGTGAGGTGATTTGTAAACTACTGTATGTACACATTTTATTTTTCTTAAAAATGACGAAAAAATGCCTATACTTATAAATGTTGTAAATACGGAGACGGGCGAGGTGAATATCCAGGTCGAATGTTGCGCATGTCAACCATGGCTCTGTGCGTACAGAACTATATGAGAGCACATATCACATATTTATATCTGTAATCTAGTATCAACTGTACTAGTTTCACCTGTACCGAGTTCAAACACATTCACATGGTGGAAGCTTTCTATCGGGTGTAGTTTGAGTGTATGTGTGTGTATGAGTCAACGTGTTAAGTGGTGTCTGACTCGAGGGCAGTGAGTTATCCCTCCAGACTCTCAGGGTCTCGCACACGTACACAGTGTGATTTAAACTGGACATCACACACACACACACACACACACACTCACATATATTCGTTCTCCCTCTAAATCATCTGTCAAACCAACTGCCCTTGAGTCTATAAGTGTCCCTCTCTGTTCCCGAGTATCACAGGGCATATTGGGCACCGTAGTGTTGTTTCCCTGGGCTTCCATTTTGATTCAGTGACCCTATTAGTGCCACGTCTGGATCAATGCCGCTGAAATAAGTTGTTCTCACCTCTGAAAGGGTGGTCAGTCTGACACGGGCCGGTCTGACGCGCTCTGATCCGTCTGGCACCGAATAGTCCGGGATTTCGACACCGCTCAGTTTACATCCTGATTGAAAGGTCAGACCGCAATCAGTGAATGTGTGAGTAGAGGAAGTCATTTCGTCATTCGTGCTCTGAGAGGCAGAACGCTTTAGCTCCTCATTAGAGGAGAACGCACTGACCTTCCAGCTCAACGTCTCCACCAGGAATTCCGTAATGAAGGAACGGATGCCTTGAGAATATTAAGGAAGTATCCTCTGAGATGCTAGACGGTTTAAGTAGATTTCCAGAGAGTGTGGAGTTGTGAATAGGGGGATGTTGCGTCTTCTCGATGTCGTCGTCTCTCATTGTTGATGTTTCACTGTCCTGGTAAACACATGCACACACATTTAAAAGCCTTAATGTCACCCGCCACAAACCATTCCTCCTGTGTACATAATATAAATATATAAACATGATATAAGACTAAACGGTAATGTCACATCCTTGTTTATTGTACTTCACTGCTGTGAGCATGAAGGATACCTAGTTTTAATTGAGTTGGTATCGCTTTATAATAATGTTGAATTTGTTTGCATTTTTAATGCATTAGGTATCATGAACTAACCATTTTTACAGCATTTATTAACCTAGGTTAGTGATGATTTATTTGTTAATTCATGATTGTTCATAATACATTAGGTAATGTTAATTTAAACAACTTGAAATGTTACAAATATATTAGTATATGCAGAAGGGGAACATTAATCTAGATTAATAAACGCTGTAAAAATGTTATTTTGTTACTTAATGCATTAACTCGTGTTAACATCTTGAACCATATTGTAAAGTGCTATTGAGTTTTATATCAGTTGATTTTACTGTTGTTTCTTTTTTCTATTTTTTATTTTTATTTTGATTAAATGATCTGTGCTTTAATTGTTTTTATTCTGAGTGGTTTATTGATGCCTGTAACGTGTTTGTGCTGTAAACTGTTGAGCAGTGCTCTTGAGCTCTCATGGACACACAGAAAACACATCTATACTACTAAACTGCTTTATAGCCTTGCATTGCTTTTAGGTTTTATTTTGGTTGTCTGAATGTTTTCGCAGTCTTTGTAATATTGTCTTTTTTTATTTGGTTGCTTATTAAAGTCTTACCGATATTTGACTGATCTTGGTATGTGTTGAATGCTCTGGGGCTCAATCAAATCCCTCATGTTTGTTTTTTTCCTGCAGTGTTTTCAGTCTGGTTTCTGGGTTGTGAATGTTCAGTTAACGGTTTGTGTGTGTGTGTGTGTGTGTCTTGACAAGTCACCTGTCACAGATAACACCGCCGGCTGAAATAGAGCTAAATGAGAGAGCGACAGATAAAGCGTCCACATAAAGCTCTCTTTTTTTTTTTTAACATCTTTGCCCTTTTTTTATGCAAAATATGTAGGTACAGCGACCAAAACTTTTTTACTCAGTTCAGGCATCTAATATTAGTCTAAAATAATGTTTTTGTCGAATGGAAAACATGCAAAATCAAACTAATACAATGTTGTGAATACTTCATGCTGGATTCAGTGTCCGTGTTTCGCATTGTTATGGAAAGAGCGTATATTAGCTTTCACACCAATTAAAAATAACTATCTTTTTATGATGATAGTAAGTAACTCAGAATTCTTAGGGTAAAAAGTCAGAATTGTGAGATGTAAAGTTAGAATTCTGAGAAAAACAGTCTGGAGTTCTGAGTTATTAACCCAAAATTGTGAGATATAATCTCGGAAATGCAAAAAATAAAGTCAGAACTGTGTGTTGTTAACTCGCAATTCTGAGAAAGTCAGAATTGCATGATGCTAACTCAAAATGGTAATTGCAACTTTTTACAGTATCTAATTATGACTTCATTTTTCACATTTTGCAATTGCATTTTTTCTTATTTCATGGCAGAAACTGGCTTGCATAGTTACCGGTGTTCATTTACGATTCAGCTTCAGCTCACACAGTTCGTGTAAGGCAATCTTCAACATTAATAATTGGATGATTTACACTGTAAAAAAAAAAATATTGTTGGTTTAACTTAAAAAAGTAAGTTACCTGGTTGCCTTAATTTTGAGTTCATTGAAATTGAAAATTTGAGTTAATACAATGGAGATTGGTTTAATAAATAGAAACTCAAAATATTATGTTATCTGAACCACATTAATTATCTAAGTTGATTTGAATAACTTTAAAATTAAAATTTATTATATAAGTTAGGGCATTATTAGTATACTACAATGTCTACCCCCCCAAAGTCCTATTTTCATCAGCTGTATGTTTTAATTAATTTAATTAATAATTTAATTATGGTTATGAAGCATATTCTTGGTTTTGTCTTAGTTATTGATGACGAAATCAAAAACACCTTCATTATGAAACATTTTTCAAAGTCCTTATTTTGTCATAGTTTGTCAATGCATTCAGATGTATCACTGAAACGTGTTTTTATGGAACTCAGAAATAAATCACACACACTATAAAAAGAATGTGGTAGAGTTCGTATTCCAGTTTCTTCCCTTTAGGTTATAAAGTTGACTGTCTCAGCATAGTTCAGCCCTACAGGAACTCTGCTCTCAAAAAGCCTCTTTGTTTACACCAACGCAACCGATCTCATATCTCAACAGGTTAAAATTTAACCAAAAGCACACTTTGCGAAGGAGGGGGGAGTGAAACCGAAAGAATTGGTGTCATCATAAAGGTATTCAGCGGGTAGAATTCCTCTCAGTGGGGTGTGTGTGTGTGTGTGTGTGTGTGTGTGTGCATTAGCAGGTGACCCTGATAGAAATGTGCCTGTTAATGTAACAACAGACGTTTTCTTCCAGAAGTAGCTGTGCCCTAGATTCCGTCCTTTTCCTCCGTTTCCCTCTCTTTCTCTTCCAGTTGACGGGTTCAGAATCTCTGTGCTCCTGGCACACTTGTCACTGTCGTTTGGAGTCGGAGGGTTTTTTTCTCGGCCATTTAGCCATCTGCCTGCTCTAATTGCTCTGAGTTGCAACCTGGAGTGAAGACCAGCTGCTTATTTCCTCTCTTAGTTCGTCTCTCTCTCTCTTCCCACAACACTAGCTGAATGTATCATGATAATAGCCTTATGTTGCTGTGTAATGGTGTGTTCCACTTGTCCTGAGACACAATCATGACCTAACACAGATGTGAGGTTAAAGGTGCGCTCAGTCATTTTTTCCTCATTGAAAATGCTTCAGCCTTAAAGGGACAGAGCACACAAAAATGAAAATGTAGTTATTTACTCACCTTCACATCATTCTAAACCTGTATGATGTTAGGAAGAATTACAGCCATCTATTCACTTTCACTTTTAAAAAATATGTAAAAAAGATCATATCAGTAGCTTAATAAAAGCTAGTTTATTTTAAATGGTGCAGGTCACCTAATGGAGATTGCCATGCTGAGATCACATGACGAGCAGAATTCGACTCGCTTCATCTTGGTGACCTTCCTATTATCAGACACTTTCACTCACAAAGTAAATTTAGTATGCTAATAGTGCATTTTTACAATGACACTGGTAACCAAAACTCATATGGTATTAGTAGAGTATAGATGTTTTACCAGTGACAGATTTTTTGGCTCTTGAAAGCGTGATACAGATTTGTATTTTTCCCTGTCCGCTTCCTTTCACGTCACAGGATACTCAGTAGTAGGAATGTCCAGTGAAGCCATTGTATTTAAATGATCTGTTTCTGTAACCGAATTCTGATAGAACCAGATGTGGGCAGGTCTACATTAAAACTACATTAAAATCCATTTTAGATGTAACTTTATTTCATTTACATTCTATTGGCTGTACAAGTTCAAAGGTTTAATACACTAAAACATATAGTATTATTATTACAATTTAAAATAACTGTTTTCTCTTTTAGTATATTTAAAATTGTAATTTATTCCTGTGATGGCAAAGCTGAATTTTCAGCATCATTACTCCAGTCTTCAGTGTCACATGATCCTTCAGAAATCATTCTAATATGCTGATTTGATGATCAATTTCTTATTATTATCAATGTTGAAAACAGTTGTGCTGCTTAATATTTTTGTGGAAACCATGATGCATTTTTTTCAAGATTATATATTTGAACTTGAAATCACTTTATTTTAAGGTGGCATCGTTACACGTTACATGTACTTACTATAGTAATAACAGTAAAATATATGCATAATTACAAGTAACTAACCATTAAACCAAACCGTAACTGTAACTCCTTAGCTAGTACATGAAGTTAATTAATATTACTCAGTACTTATTTGAGGACGTACAATGTAACTACGTCACCTTAAAATAAAGGGTTACACTTTATTTTATGATGTCATTGTTACAGTGTAATTATATATTTAAGTACTAAGTAATATTAAATAACTACATGTACTTACTATAGGGTTATGGTAGGATTATGGGTTGAGCATAATTTACTGTTATTACTATGGTAAGTACATGTAACGTGTAACAAGGACACTGTAAAAAAAAGTGTTACCAAATAAAGTGTAACCTTATAAATGTCTTTACTGTCACTTCTGATTAAATTATTCATTTCTTGCTGTGTCATTTTTGGGGCTGTGACTGAGGGTATTCACCCTGTTGATGGTGGTCAGGCATAGATTTAGGCTAAAAGGAGTTCATGAGATCATGCACTGAAAAGTCCCCCTCTCTAAAACAAGCGCACACGCACAAAACTCTATTTAACTCCCGTCACATGCCTCACATGTGAATGTGCGGTTAATAGCGAGCGACGAGTCTGGTCCAAAGGCTCTATTTTTATTCCCTGTCATGGAGAGGGACGGTTTAGGAAAGATGAAAAAGCGAGCGGAATGAAGGCCCGAACGAAGAGTGAGGATGTGCTGGTGTGATTTGGCCCTGAAGCTGTGACACTTCCGTCGTCTGTAGTGTTTCTGTGAATTGGACATGCGTGCGCACGCACCCGCGCTCAGTGGGAGATTGGATTGACCCATGTTGCCCTGAGCTGTCAGGCTGTGAGGATCGTCTGGTATCCCTTGTCTCCCGTGGGCACCCGCAGGCTACAACATTACACACAGAAAACAGATGAAGAGATAGATTAGGCCCGGCGGGGGTTCTTCTGGTGGCCTGTCTGACCTTATCAATTGCTTTGATTATGGATGATTGATCAGTTGGTACTGGAGAGTAATTCATGCTCGGTTTGCCACTCTTCCATGATAGGGTTGTTACCATGGGTAGAAGATCCAGTGACCTTTTACACACACTGACATTTAAGTGAAATGATTATTTGATGGCGCTGGCGTGTTAAGAGGAGAGAGCACATAATCAATCAGCAGGGATGATGATATAGACCCAATGTGACAGGTAGCCATAGTAACACCAGAACTCTGTGTTGACTCTGTAACCATTATCCACTCTCGGCTGTTAGCTTTTTGTCTTTTTTTTGTCTTTTTCTTTGTCTTTTTTTGTCTTTTTTTGTCATGTACACTGCCTCAAGTTTCCACTTACAATGGGGAGAACAAATATTTGATACACTGCCGATTTTCCAGGTTTGCCCACTTACAAAGCATGTAGAAGTCTGTCATTTTTATCATAGGTACTCTTCAACTGTGAGAGACGGAATCTAAAACAAAAATCCAGAAAATCACATTGTATGATTTTTAAGTAATTAATTTGCATTTTATTGCATGACATAAGTATTTGATACATCAGAAAAGCAGACCTTAATATTTGGTACAGAAACCTTTGTTTGCAATTACAGAGATCATACGTTTTCTGTAGTTCTTGACCAGGTTTGCACACACTGCAGCAGGGATTTTGGCCCACTCCTCCATACAGACCTTCTCCAGATCCTTCAGGTTTCAGGGCTGTCGCTGGGCAATACGGACTTTCAGCTCCCTCCAAAGATTTTCTATTGGGTTCAGGTCTGGAGACTGGCTAGGCCACTCCATGACCTTGAGATGCTTCTTACGGAGCCACTCCTTAGTTGCCCTGGCTGTGTGTTTCGGGTCGTTGTCATGCTGGAAGACCCAGCCACGACCTATCTTCAATGCTCTTACTGAGGGAAGAAGGTTGTTGACCAAGATCTCGCGATATATGGCCCCATCCATCCTCCCCTCAATACGGTGCAGTCGTCCTGTCCCCTTTGCAGAAAAGCATCCCCAAAGAATGATGTTTCGACCTCCATGCTTCACGGTTGGGATGGTGTTCTTGGGGTTGTACTCATCCTTCTTCTTCCTCCAAACACGGCGAGTGGAGTTTAGACCAAAAAGCTCTATTTTTGTCTCATCAGACCACATGACCTTCTCCCATTCCTCCTCTGGATCATCCAGATGGTCATTGGCAAACTTCAGGCGGGCCTGGACATGCGCTGGCTTGAGCAGGGGGACCTTGCGTGCATTGCAGGATTTTAATCCATGACGGCGTAGTGTGTTACTAATGGTTTTCTTTGAGACTGTGGTCCCAGCTCTCTTCAGGTCATTGACCAGGTCCTGCCTTGTAGTTCTGGGCTGATCCCTCACCTTCCTCATGATCACTGATGCCCCACGAGGTGAGATCTTGCATGGTGCCCCAGACCGAGGGAGATTGACCGTCATCTTGAACTTCTTCCATTTTCTAACAATTGCGCCAACAGTTGTTGCCTTCTCACCAAGCTGCTTGCCTATTGTCCTGTAGCCCATCCCAGCCTTGTGCAGGTCTACAATTTTATCCCTGATGTCCTTACACAGCTCTCTGGTCTTGGCTATTGTGGAGAGGTTGGAGTCTGTTTGATTGAGTGTGTGGACAGGTGTCTTTTATACAGGTAACGAGTTCAAACAGGTACAGTTAATACAGGTAATGAGTGGAGAACAGGAGGGCTTCTTAAAGAAAAACTAACAGGTCTGTGGGAGCCGGAATTCTTACTGGTTAGTAGGTGATCAAATACTTATGTCATGAAATAAAATACAAATTAATTATTTAAAAATCATACAATGTGATTTTCTGGATTTTTTAGATTCCGTCTCTCACAGTTGAAGTGTACCTATGATAAAAATTACAGACTTCTACATGCTTTGCAAGTGGGCAAACCTGCAAAATCGGCAGTGTATCAAATACTTGTTCTCTCCACTGTATGAGCTCAGACATTGTAATTATGATGAGACGTGCATTCAAGTTCTGAAATAAGTGGATGCAGTGGCCAATTTAATATTTCTTTCTTTTTCATTTACTGACAAAGACATGAAGCTTTTGTAGTGCTAGTGCAACAAAATGAAGCAGATAGGACGTTACATGTAGGTGTGTAAGTGATGCTTTAAGCATTTTATACACACTTAAATGCACAGCTTGCCCTGAATAAATATGTGAAATTGAATGCCTGAATCATGTCAGGGAGCCATATAAAATTCACTTTGACTTAATTCACTTAATTGGGTCACTTAAAATGACTTAATTCCATGATGTTGAAGTTACAAATTATGTTTGTTTAACTTAATTGATTCATGTGGGACCGACGTACAAGATTAAATCATGTAAATCTCAGTGTATGAGACTTCTTTCAAAAACATTTAAAATATCTTACTGTCATTTACTGTCAGTTTTTGGTATGAATAGTTTAGTATAATACTTTTTCTCATCTGCATCTCTCAATAACAAGCTTTATACACTACAATATGCCCTTTCTAAATATACAATCACATATTCTGCACCGTTTACCAGATTAAGGGAACGACACATCTTAACCCTCTCTCTCCTACTAATTTCTGTGACTCTGCTCTTCATGAACAGTACAAGAATGCAAAATAAATATAGTCATAAGTACATAAGTACAGTCAACATGACCAATACCAATTTGCTTCTGCCACTATTCTTAAATTGACACACCCTAAACTCAGAATGTCAGAGCTTCCAGAAAAACCCACTAGCAATTACAGCACTGTGGTGGCATTCATCTCATAAACACAATCATTCTGACACAACTAGAAGACAGCAGTAGTCCTGGCCTCCTGCTGACATTGGAGTTGTCACAGGGAAAAACTAGCTGGTATGAATGATGTGGATGATATCCCAGAAGGGGGTACATGAGGACACAGACAGGAAGGATTTGAGGAGAAGGAGGGTGGGTTTAATATATATTTATATATACTGTTTTTATATGTGCATGTGTATATATCATATATGAGTGATGGGCAAAGGGACAGGTAGAGAGGAAGGACAAAATTCATTTTCCTAGTTTGAATTTTTGTCTGTAGAAGACTTGGAAATTGTCTTCTACAAATCACTCACTCTCGCACTTATTCTGTCCCCTCCCCGGAGAGACGGCCCACCTGCAAAAACAGAGCGTGAGATGAAAGGAGGGCGACTTTTTGTGTTCAGTGCATTCTGAAAGGACACACACACTTCTCCCTCTTCCAAAAGGCAAGCACACATTGCCACTCTTGTATATTGATACACAAAGCACCCCTCTCATGCACTACTTCACACACTGAAGCTCCGTTATATATCTACAAGCAAGAGTAAATGAATGATTAATAATTTATTCACCCTCCAAACCTGTAGTTCCTTTTTCCATAAAACACAACATTTTTTGAAGACTAGGCTGGTTTCTCTTTTACATGCAATTATAGTTAATAGGGACAGAAGCTTTTAAGCTTCAAAAAGGCTGCAAGGCATCGTAAAAGTGTTATAAAAGTGGCCCAAATGACTAGTGAGCTAAATAATAGTCTTTTAAAGTCATGTCACTGAGACTTTGAACCGAATTAGCCCAACTAACTGGAGTGGGTTTCCCATACAACAACATAGCTTGCTGCTTTACTACAATGGTACGATGTATCGTTGAAATGAGTAACTTTGTCGCTCACCTGTTTTTCGGACCACAATGGTTCAACGATGTAGAATTGCTATTAATGAAGTCACGCAGATGGTGGAGTAATAACTTGTGCTAATTAAGATGTTTCAAGATCAAATTAATATCAGTTAATTGTTGTAAATAACATTTAAACTGAGGAATTCGTTGCTATTTTTGTTCTCCATTGTTTTACTTTCACAAGTTCACACAAATAATCAGATTAATCAGAGTAAAGAAAGTATGTGTATTTGGCGTGCTGTCTGAGAGGAGGGCTCAGAGCTCGGAATATGGCTCGAACCCAGAGTAGCCTACTCCCCCCGTATCCCTGGCTGGGATAGGAACCAGCCGTGAGCGAGGAGTCGGGGCGGCGGAGGGATGCAGAAAACTGTAGAGGAGTCGGCTACATGTATATAATTTTCATATATAGGCCTCCTCTCGTGCTGATTGGATAGATCATTTGAACATGTTCCTCCCGAACGTTGTTAATAAAACATCATTTATTTACATATGTTTGCTTCAATTGCGAATTCCCTCTTACTCCGGGGTTCCTTCAGAGCCTATTCACACATTAGCACTCTTCAAAAATGGCACTTTCATTCTCTTGACAAACTAAAAGACAAAAAATTCAATTGGTACATACAATTTGTGGAAAGGAAGATTTAGATTGTCCTGCATTGCTTATTTTGATCAAGAGCCTGATGTAAGCTATGCTTACCTGTAGAGCTGTAGTTCCAACCACACAACTTTGCGATGCTTTTTGTGAATGTTCATTAGAACTACGGTTTCGGGAAACACTGAATCATTGAACTATGTTTAACAGACAGGACTTGTGACTGTCTAAAGATGCTTTTGAGAAACGCACCCTAGAGTGGTTTTATAACTCGGACCACCTGATTTGCTGAGAAGAATGATTTCATGACATTTTTATGGTTCTTTTGCAGCCTTTTTAAAGTTTGGAAATGTCTCTTAAAGCTCAACTCTTTCCCTGCCAATGACGAGTTTTTACAGCTTTCCGTATTATCACTATTGTAAGGTAGGGGGCGCTATTACGCATCTTCTAAACGAGTACAGTATCTCCAGATCAAAACATAGACAAAGAAGAAACAGAAACGAGTGATCTCATATGTTAGCAGATGCATATGAAAAATAATGCGATCATCAACAATAAACAGCATATAAATCAAAACTGCCTAATGTTACTGAATGAAATGTCGACCCAGGATGAGGTTTTGCAGGCTTTGGGGGTGATGATGGACTCGATTTACTCCATCTGTGTTTTGATCATTGTACTGAATCTGATCCAGACGTAGTCTTTGACAAAAACGTGATTTTCTCAGCTTTTGTCTCAGAATGTTGCTTTTTTTATGAAACTTATCCACATTCAAGTGATGATAAAAAAGAATGCATGAAGCTAGAAGCTACTTTTTTTTGTTTTGTTTAAAAGCAGATGGTCTGTTCTTTCTTTTGATATATTGCATGTTCAGATATTCATACAACAAAATATTCTGGGGGCCATGAATTGTTTTGTGAAAATGACCAAAAACGCTGGTGGTTGCTGGCAACTTTTAAAAACAAACGCTCTCTCTTTTGAAGGTTGTGCATAGTGATGATGAAGTGATGTGTACGAATGAGTGTGAGATACTTGAAATAATCCATCTGACAACCCAGCAGAGCGCACTTTTCTCTCTTCTCTTTCGTCGTCTTGGTCATCTCTGCAGCTTCAGTGCTGCTCACTTCTGCTTCACTGGCTCAAACACTCAGTCTAACCATTCCACAACATCTACTGTTATCCTCCACGCCAAACAACTAGTCCAGACATACACTCCACTGCTCGATATCACATCAAAACAGTCCACTGCACTAAACACTTCACTGCCCAGTCCAGCAGGAGGATTGAGCGTCAATATCAAAGGCATAGCTAGTCATTTTTTAGTGCATTTTTGTCAATAAACTCTGACTCTTCATGTTAAAAAGAATAATTCATCCAGAAATCTACATTCATTATTTATACAGCGTCATGTCATTCCAAACCCACATGCTGTTTTTTTTTTCATGTGATCCACTAAAGATTCACTCTCTAAATCAAAACTCAAACAGATCAAAAATACAGAGTAATACTATGAAATATTACAATTATAAACAACTGTTTTCTATTTTAAAACATAATTTATTCCTGTGATGGCAAATATTTCAGCAGCCATTCTGTCACATTTCTGTCAGCATGTCATTCAAATGACATGTAAGATTTATATGCAAAACCCATCAGCCTGTGCAACATTCATATATCTGTTTCTGTATCACATTTACAAATATATAACAATTATCCTTGAACTGCATCAGACTGCATTGCATGAAATGAATAGCTATTTTGATCAGAGCAGAATTTCATTAATATATTTTGTCTTAAACGGATAAATAGGTTAATAATATGCAATCGTCTGAGAATCCAGGAGTCAATATTCAATATGCAGATTAATCATCTTCTAGAGCTATTCTGTACTTACAGGAATGAATCAGTGATTTGCTTTCATGAAATAATTTGCATTCATATTAAATTATAGAGATGTGGTTACTGGTTACATTATCCTCAAAAGGTCACGTTCATTAAAAGTCATCTTTTGGTATTTAAAACATTGGAATTTAACACGTCCATCAGGTTTACACATTCAAGCCACCTTCGTAGAAAACAAAAGATGATGTCTGAAGTGTTTCTAAAATGCAGGTTGTTTACTTTAAACAGTCTACACTTTAATGGCAGTTATTTACAGCTTGTTTCCATCACACAATCTTTTCCGCACCGTCGAATAATGGGTCCAAAATGACACGCCGCACGCCACTCTCTGTATCTATTCAACAGCACAATACTCAGAAACATCTTGTCACCCTTCAACGCTCACACACACACCCAATCGACTGCATGAGCCATATTCATGGATATGATTGTACTGGACGACACTTCAGCCGGTTTGCTTCCCTGCAGAGTCAATTCCACAGCCCTTGTGGTGTGTGTACGTGGACCACACATCAAATGAAGCACCGATGGCTGATTGTCTGGCTTAATGTCGAGTTCCTTATAAAAAATATGATGGGTCGGTGATGATGAGCTACCCTGCACAATCTGTGTGATTGGAAGTTATGTGCTCTGTGAATGTGTTAAAGGGATATTTCAGCCAAAAATGAAAATCCTGTCATACCCCCTCTTGTCCTTCCGAATTTTTGCGACTTTGTTTTTTCAGATTTGCAATAAAAGTGGATGCAGACCACATCCTGCCAATCTCCAAAAAAAGGGCAAAAAAAGCATAATTAAAGTGATAGTTCACCTAAAAATAAAAATGTATTTGTATCCTCATGTCTTCCCAAACTTTCGTGACTTTCTTTTTTGAGACCTGTAATGAAAGTGGATGGACACCACAAAATACCAACCTCCAAAAAGGGTAAAAGAACACCATTAAAAGGATATTTCACCCAAAAATTAAAATTCTGTCATGATTTAATTACCCTCATATCCTTTCAATTTTTTGCGACTCATTTTTTTTTTTTTACCTTCAGTGAAAGCGGATGGAGACCACGACCTGCCAAGCTCCAAAAAGGACCAAAAAAAGCACCATTAAAGGGATAGTTCATCTCAAAATGAAAATTCTGTCATCATTTGCTCACTCTCATGTCGTTCCAAACCTTTTGTAAAACACAAAAGAAGATATTTTGTCTATACAGTAAAAGTCAATAGAAAAAAAAAAGATTTTGGAACAACATGGTAGTGAGTAAATGATGTAAATATTTGGGTGAACTATCCCTTTAAATAGTCGTGTCTTGTATTAGGCAGGTTGAGCTGGAGGGGAAATTCAGTAACACTTGACCTGTTCTCTGTGACCTTACTGAGTCACAGAGAAAAATAGCAGGGAATGTGGGGGGGAAAGAGAGAGACACTGAGATGGAGAGAACGAGGGGTTTGTGGTGGGGCGAAGGCAGATGAAATGTGAAGGGGAAAGCAGAAAGAAAGAACAACAGCTGGGAAGGCCAGCGGGCAGAGAGATGACACTGCTCCCCCCTCCATTTTTTTCCCTCTCTCTCCTTTTCTCCTCTCTTGTCCTTCATTGCCTAGCCTTTTGGCTCTTGCTCTCTCTCAGATGCCCCTGTCCTCATCTCATTTCTACAGCTGGAAAGGGCAGAGTTAGACCGCTCTATACACACACAAATGCGTGTGCTGCTTTTGTGGAGCAGTGACATGCCAGCAACCCTGTGTACCCGCGTGATTGCAAAGCCAAACTGCTGGGATCTGCTTGGTTTTGTGATGGCGGGTACAATTTTTCACTCATTGATGGGTAAAGGTACATGTAGGCTATGTCTGAAATCGCATACTCTCTTGAGTAGGTACTTATTTTGAATAAGTAATTACTTCACGACCGCTAAAAAAAGTGCGTTCTATATAGTATGTATGTGTGTAGTATGAATGTAATCTGGACGTACTACATTCGCCATGTTGTCATTATCATGTGACTTACCAGTGTCAGTTACGTTGCTTCACTGCCATTCACAGATCCTCTCCTGTTGCCTCATGGGATAGTAAAGTGTCCATCTTATGCACACTTCTGAATCTCACCGGAAGAAGTAGGTACTTTTTGCCTACTCTTTTGTGAGTACTGTGAATTATTTTGTCACATACTGTTTTTCGCCTACTATATAGTAGGGAAGTATGCGATTTCAGATGCAACCGTAGTGTCAGCCTCAGATGTCACACTCACCGACTGCCCACAGCACGTTCAGTGACCAACCAGTCAGATTGCCTGACAATAATATATCTTCTAGGAAGCTGTTATCAGTCCGCCACGAAACAAAATTGTATTTTAATGTATTGGAAAGTTATTATGAGCCCTTAGGAGAAGAATTTATCAGTTTAATTTATTGTATTGTTCGATTTTAAGTAAGATTTTTTAATGATTGTGAAAGAAGTCTCTTATGCTCACCAAGGCTGCATTTAATTGTTAAAAAATACAGTAAAAACAGTAATATTGTGAAATATTATTACATTTCAAATGAACTGTTTTCTGTTTTAATATATTTAAAAAAAATAATTTATTCCTGTGATGGCAAAGCAAAATTTTCAGCATCATTACTTCAGTGTCAGTCTCCAGTCTTCAGTGTCACATGATCCTTCAGAAATCATTCTAATATGATGATTTGGTGTTTAAGAAAATACATATTTTATTATTGATTATTGTATTTATTATTATTATCAATGTGTCACATTTATAG
The DNA here is from genome assembly GCA_039654105.1 of Coreius guichenoti. NCBI lineage: Eukaryota > Metazoa > Chordata > Actinopteri > Cypriniformes > Gobionidae > Coreius > Coreius guichenoti. The sequence goes on along the minus strand of CM077176.1, from coordinate 26,105,733 downwards.
TCAGTTTCATTTTCATGGACTTTCAGTTTGTTTGTCTTCAGTCACGTTTTCTTTGTTCTAGTTTCCCACCAGTCCAGGTTGTCACCATGGACATTCATTAACTATCACACCTTTCTGTAATGTTCATCACCATGCCTATTTAAGTTCCTCTTCAGTTTCAGTCTTTGTCTGGTATTGTTCGTGAGTTACATGTTGTTTCGTTGGTATTTGCTCCTTTCTTGATTTTCAGTGTGCTGTGTTTATTGGAACTTCCTTCATCTTCCTTGGATTAAACTTTACACAATACTGATAATACATTATTTTTTTCAGGATTAGCATATTTGTGAATTAATTTTTTTTCTAACATTGTAAACATCTTTACTATATATATATATATATATACACTCACCTAAAGGATTATTAGGAACACCTGTTCAGTTTCTCATTAATGCAATTATCTAATCAACCAATCACATGGCAGTTGCTTCAATGCATTTAGGGGTGTGGTCCTGGTCAAGACAATCTCCTGAACTCCAAACTGAATGTCAGAATGGGAAAGAAAGGTGATTTAAGCAATTTTGAGCGTGGCATGGTTGTTGGTGCCAGACGGGCCGGTCTGAGTATTTCACAATCTGCTGAATTACTGGGATTTTCACGCACAACCATTTCTAGAGTTTACAAAGAATGGTGTGAAAAGGGAAAAACATCCAGTATGCGGCAGTCCTGTGGGCGAAAATGCCTTGTTGATGCTAGAGGTCAGAGGAGAATGGGCCGACTGATTCAAGCTGATAGAAGAGCAACTTTGACTGAAATAACCACTCGTTACAACCGAGGTATGCAGCAAAGCATTTGTGAAGCCACAACACGCACAACCTTGAGGCGGATGGGCTACAACAGCAGAAGACCCCACCGGGTACCACTCATCTCCACTACAAATAGGAAAAAGAGGCTACAATTTGCACGAGCTCACCAAAATTGGACAGTTGAAGACTGGAAAAATGTTGCCTGGTCTGATGAGTCTCGATTTCTGTTGAGACATTCAGATGGTAGAGTCAGAATTTGGCGTAAACAGAATGAGAACATGGATCCATCATGCCTTGTTACCACTGTGCAGGCTGGTGGTGGTGGTGTAATGGTGTGGGGGATGTTTTCTTGGCACACTTTAGGCCCCTTAGTGCCAATTGGGCATCGTTTAAATGCCACGGCCTACCTGAGCATTGTTTCTGACCATGTCCATCCCTTTATGACCACCATGTACCCATCCTCTGATGGCTACTTCCAGCAGGATAATGCACCATGTCACAAAGCTCGAATCATTTCAAATTGGTTTCTTGAACATGACAATGAGTTCACTGTACTAAAATGGCCCCCACAGTCACCAGATCTCAACCCAATAGAGCATCTTTGGGATGTGGTGGAACGGGAGCTTCGTGCCCTGGATGTGCATCCCACAAATCTCCATCAACTGCAAGATGCTATCCTATCAATATGGGCCAACATTTCTAAAGAATGCTTTCAGCACCTTGTTGAATCAATGCCACGTAGAATTAAGGCAGTTCTGAAGGCGAAAGGGGGTCAAACACAGTATTAGTATGGTGTTCCTAATAATCCTTTAGGTGAGTGTATATATATATATATTAGAGCTGGGGAAAAATTAATCGTGATTAATCGCATCCAAAATAAAAGTTTGTGTTTACATAATATATGTGTGTGTACTGTGTATAATTATTATGTATATATAAATACACACACATGCATGTATATATTTAAGAAATATTTGCATGTATATACCAACCAGGTCTCACTCCCAACTTGTCACATATTGACGCTTGGTCAGGACCCTTCGGCGTCACTTTTCAACGCACAGGGTACCCCTTTAGCGTCATTTTTCGACACGCAGGGTGCTCCATTGATTTATTTTATTTATTTTTTATTTACGCTACACCAAACCCCATCCCTAAACCTACCCATTTGTGTATTATATGATATAAAACACAGGATATAACAGGCAGATCGACTGCAGGCACAATTTATTCAAAAAGTACAAATATTCCAAGTGTTCCGAGGCCAAACGATTGATTTGTGTGAAGAAAATCCCCAAAAGCGACAGTCTCTGTCAGACGTCTCCATCGAGCAAAAGATCATGCACACATTCAAAAATTGCCACCCAAAGAAACATTACGTCAGCTTTGATAGTGAAATTGCATTGGCTCTCGTATGTCTTGTGACCAATTGAGTCAACTGAAATCAATGGACTTCCCTGCATGACGATAAAGGGGTACCCTGTGCGTTAAAAAGTGACGCCGAGGGGTCCTGACCAAGCGTCAATATGTGACGAGTTGGAGTGAGACCGTGTAGCAACCACTGTATATATACTGTATATATACATTAAATATATACATAATAATTATACACAGTACACACACAAACTTTTATTTTGGATGCGATTAATCACGATTAATTTTTCCCCAGCACTAATATATATATATATACACACACACACACACACACACTAATGTAATACTACTGTTAAATGTAACAAATCTCACAATTAATATCCTTTTAATATCCATACATCATGTTGTGATGCATAAATTTACTTAGATAAAATAAATAAAACTATTGTTTTTTTATACTAAATTTGGTTATATTTTTTTGTGTGTTATTTTTAATTTATTTAGAAAGAAAATGTATAGAAAGTTGCTAATTTATTAACCATATCATGAAAATAATTTTCGGCGTATACTGTGGGTATGTTAGTGAGACATACATTTTGATATGTATGACTGGACAGTGCTTGCTCCATCTAACTGTGGTCATGGCCAGAGCTTTTCAGACTGAGATCCCCCAGAATGCCCTGCAGCCCAAGCAGAGCAGGATGCTCTGTGACATGCTGTATTTCAGAAATAACTCCTTATCAGGCTTGACGGCCGCTCTCTTACTTATTTATTCAGCAGGACTTCTAAAGCTCCAAACAAACACACACACTCACAACCAAGCCGAGCTAAGTCGCACAAATGTCAATCTGGATCAACGGGCCGCCCAGAAACAGTCATGCACACTCCTTCTCGCAGCTCAGTGTCCTGTCAACCGTACGCAGACGCACCGGACGCTGGATAAATGTCTTGGCTACTGTTGTTCTGATTTTTATAGGGCACATCTAGCCATTGCTTCCGGACCATTTGAGCCGCTAACCCATTTCTTTATGGATATTAAAAGATAAGGCTTGTATGTGCTGTAGGCGGCCTAAAAATCTGACCTTTTGTGTAAAAGCTTGAGCCTCAGGACAGGAAATACCGGATTGTATGGTGTGCTTTGTATAAACTGGGTGGGGTGGGTATTCACGAGGACTGTAGTTTCGGTAGTCAGACATTCCTGCCGTTTGTTATGAGAAAATTAACACATTTCTTTCTATTCTCTTCCATATACAACACAAAGATAAAATTAATTCATAGACAATATGTCTCTGTCTCTGAGAGCAGACATAAAGCGTAACTCTCACCTGTTGAGTCATCATTTGGTCGTCTTTCAACCATTACAGCCCAGATGGTTATCAGAGCTCACCTGTAGCGCCATGTTCTTGCCTCTGGCTATTGCTTTGGCAAAAAGTCACATGAGCAGGTATGGCAGCAGGTGTGGTGAAACCATTACAGCTTTATAAAAGATGGCCTGTTTCCTCACTCCTCTCAAATTATTTTTGTGCTGAGGCACAGACCAGAGTAGCTGTTTGTAGGCCAGTCCGAGAAACATTAGTCATTAGGCTCGTAGCTGCTATGGACCTGACATTTCCAAAAATGACTAGTGCCAGCCAGTCTCTGACCTAATGCAGTTTAACCTTAAATAAACATATAGGTTATTTGTCCAACACTGACATGTCATGTCGACTCAGTGTTGTGAATGTCTTCATGGCCTACATAATCAGCTATGACAACTCTGACAGCATTTTCTGACAAGAGCTGGGGGAGAACATACTATGGCGTGCTTGCCAAAACACATCTTAGCGTTCAAATTTTTTTCATTGCTGTTATAGTCATAAAAATAATGAGATATACTCATGTATTTTTTACCAAACAAGAAATGTGTTCCATTGATCTTGTGTTATTTTAGATATCATTTAGCATTGTTTTTCAATCTAAAAACAGTCGATACTGTTAAAACAGTTTTTTTATTTTATTTTATTATATTTAGTATCTATTACTAATTTGTCATTTATCTCTGCGATTCCAAACCAGGGGTATGTGTACATCTATATTTTTGCTTTGTTAAACCAATAAAACAGAAATTAGGACTGTCAAAACAAAATGTACATAATGTATTTATTTCTAATAAACGGCTTAACATATTCACTTTTTAAGGAAAGAAAACAAAATGAGATACATACACACGTGTGTGTGTGTGTAAATAAATATAATATAAACAAACACATATATTATATATTATATAAATATATAAACTTTTAAAAATATCCTATGTATACCTATATGTATGGGCAACATTTGACTCTCAAGTTAGGGGGGGCAGGATTTTTTTTTTCCTGCATCAGCTAAGTAGCCTATTAGCAGAAATTTTGTTACTTGTTTTTTTTTTTACCTTCTTTCTTATTTAGGCTACTCATTTAGCCTATTTAATAATTTACTTAATTTTGTTATCACGGGAGCTCAAAATGTTAATCATTAGCCACTTTTCCACCATTTTCTTAGAATGATAAGGAACGGTTCCAGTTCCACTTGAGCCTTGTTCGGTTCGGTACGGCACGATTACAAACCGTTCTCGGCACAGTTGGCTAACCGTGCTGGTAGAATCCGTGAAGTGATGTCACAACTCAGAATCGGTCTGTTGCCTGGCTACTGGTTTCTCTGTAGCTGGCTAAGCACTCTATTTGAGCAACGTAAACACAAATTAATAATAAAATTAAAATAAATATCTGATCATCCTCCATAACGCGGTCGCTATTTCTCATATCGTCTGTAAACTCTTGCGTTACCAAGGCAACGACTGACGCTTTTGTATGACACTCCAAAGAGCGTCCGTTATCAGCCCCACAGTGGAAAATAAAACCGTAACCGTACCAGCTGTCCCGGAGCGGTTACGCAATGAACCGTTCAGCCCGATGGTGGAAAAGTGGCTATTGTTTGTCCATCATTTTGCGAGCAACTGGTGATAAAGAAAAATGCCAAGTCGCAATATTGAAAATAGCCTATTTGCATCTTAAGCCATTAGGGCGAGACAGTGGATATCAAATGGCAATGTGCAAACTTTGCGCGAGAGTTATGCGGTGAAGAAGTCTCAAACGTCAATCAGTTATTCACTACAGAAACCGAAAGTAAAAACGAACCGAGCTTATCGCATCTGGCGCTGCATTGACGGTGCATATTCTCTTAGAGACGATGAGAGATTAATCAAATTTATTTTCTTAATATTTCACTTGTGGCCCATTGTTAAATATATATATATATATATTTTCGTGAATGGAGAAGTATTTCAAACAAGTTGTTTTTGAAATGAGGAGTAAGCAAATCTAACTAATCTTTCCTCGCAGCGCGTCGGTTATGCGTTGATGCGCTGTGAAATTTTGCGGGGCATATGAATTGTAATATTAATTTAATAATAAAAATAGCCTAATTATAATAATAATTTAATATGCCTTGCGTGCCCGTCCGCTACTCCACTGTGAAGGGCTAAACGGCGTCCACAGACACGACATCAAAGCGATTAACTGTTTTATCCAAATCCACATGAATGGCCCATTCAATGTTCAGTAGCTTAGTCTCTCCTGTCTCATGGTGTTTCTCGTCGTGTGTTTTCAATCGGCGCAAGCAAAAAAAAAATATTTCACACAATGTGGTGTTCATCGGCACAGTCAAGAATAACTTAAAGAGGTTGCCGTTTACTAGACTGTAGACTAGCTTGACTAACAGTGAGTTTTTCTTGCTTATGCTCTGAACGGGCCATTCATGTGGATTTAGATCTCGCTCAGGACGCGCTGTCTGTGGAGGCCTGACTGAGAACTCCAACTTGTAGCGGAGCTTACGGCTCACATCGGGAAACTCCATGACTACAATAAATATTCTTTATTGAATATTTATATGTGAACCGCATGTGAATCGCAATAAATTAGAAACACACACACACACTTGTTAATGCTGATGGTGAGGAATTACAGTTGAAACATCTCATAATGTACCTCAAACTGAGTAGAATCACTGAGAAACGTCCTGCTCAAGGCTCGGGTTGAATAACTTCTTCCGATGTTTCATCATCGATTGACAATCGACGTCACTGTTACTGTCTTTACAGTGTGTACTATCGCTGAGCTTTAGGAACAGGAAGCCTCCTGAAGGAGCTGGAGTTCAGTTATGGTGATGGGCATTTGTTTCTGAAATACGCGCTATACGCGGTAGACCAATCACAACTGGGCCATCTGACCAATCAGAGCAGAGTAGGCTCGCGGAGAATCATTGAACATTGTGGTGATGTGCAATGTATATTATGAGAAAATGAAACAGTTTTTTGACCTTTGATGCATGTAAACCTGTTAGGAAACTTTAAAATAGCATAATAGGGGCACTTTAAGGAAAGAAAACAAAATGATATAGGTAGATTTCTGCTATGATATAATGTCTCAGCCAAACAAATTAATATCAAACTAAATGCAGATATAAAATACCTATATTTTATATATGTTCTATATTTTATATATTATATTATAAATAAAGGTCCAAGGACGATAACGATAAAGATATTGCTTTAAAAATCATTCTAAAATAGCAGTCGACATCACAACTATAGCGGCACAGAGGAACAATATCATTGGAATCACTTTGACAATGATTTTTTCCAGCTGATGAATGATTTAAAGCAGCAGACGACAAAACTAATAAAAAGAATGTTACTGTGTGTTGATGTGAACACGTTATTATCGTTATATTGTCGTTATAGTTATCTTTCTTGGTGTGAACAGGCCTTAAGTCTGTTTTTCACCCACAGTATCAGTTGTTTTTGAAAAATTTAATCATTAATGATCTAAATGCTATAGTATAACACGAGCTAAAGGGAGCACATTTCTTGTGGTACCAACAAATCCATCCTCATCAATGGTGATGGCTCAGATTGTCCATTGCAGGATTCAAACCTAAAACCTCTTGGTTACCAGCCAAGATATTTAACTATGAGGTCAGCCTGGTGTTGCATTTTCAAACAACAGTTCTGTGCACATGCCTCAGTGAATGACACTGATTTGTCTCCATATATTAGATAAAGGGAGAGGTTGAGGGAGGGAAATGAACTCTTCATGAACTGGATGGGCACATTGATTCAGTGTTTGTGCGAGTGTCAGCGCACTCATGACAGACTTCACTCATCCCTCATATGCATCTCATCTCTGTTTCTTTACTTAACGCTGTGTATTGATTATTCTTCATCCACTGACACTCTGGAGTCACCCAAGAGACGGTTGCCATGGCACTACACTGACAGATCCACCCTCCGTCTCCATAGCAGCTGTGACAGAAGGGTACAATGAAGTGTGATGGTCAGATGCACAGCTTCTGTTGGTTGTGAAAACTCTCATATGTGCATGCATACAGATACCCTGCAATATGACATGATGGCACAAACATAATATTTTGCGGATTTATGAAATGTCAGGGCCTTTAACATGTAGCTTTTATTGCTATAGTGGCCTCATTACATTTTATGGAGAGCGGATCTTTATGATGGTGGATCAGGGTTTGATTTATATTTTCAGTTATTGAGGTTGTGGTGGTATTTGTTTTAGAGAGAGAGTGAATGCTTAAAATGGGGACGGTGTTAAAAGCCACTGATGAAATCATCCTTGAATCCATTGTAAATTTGGCCCTTGCAATGAAAACATCAAATGAATCAGATCAAATGATTGCTTAATTAAGTTCATCTAAATTGATGCGCTGCATTCAAAGCAAGCTGAGAGCAGGAGATTGCTGAGTTTAACTCTTGCTCGGCTGCTTAGCAGGACTCATATCATTCAAAAACACATTTAGAAATAGTTTAGCAGGCACAAAAGACAAGACTAGTGCATCATCCATTTCTTCTGTAGAATTGTACTCGATTGACAGAGCAAGAACAATACGGTACAATAAAACAGGCAGAACACTTTCTACACTATACAATGGGCACAGTGAATAAACACTAAAATGGCATGACATGGGACTTTAAATGGCACAGTTGAGTGGTAATTTACATACAGGTTGCACAAATAGACTACACAGCAGACATACAGTGCATGTCACTAGCTGCGTTTACATGGACCCGTTTATATATATATATATACACATTATATTTGTTTAAGTTGGAGGGCCCGTAGCTTCATTGGAGGGAGGCCCAAAGCCCCAGGTGGAAAAACTACTGCCTGACACTGTCCCATCATTCTGCCATAGATAGTGTTGACAGAAATTGCCTGAAAAAAATCCATTTATTGCTGAACTAAAACTGAATTCAATATAGCTAACTAAATGATTAAATGACTAAATGATTGAATATAAACGTTCATTTAAGAGTATTAATTATTGAATTGATTTTCTAAAACAGGCCAGAAAGTATAAAGTCTATAGACCACAGAGTCTATTTTATATACCCCTAAAAGGACGACGTATCCCTGGAGATACAACCATTTACAGACAGACATTACAGACATTTACTGCTGCCCGTGAGCTAAACCAAGAATGTACACTGATCAGGCATAACATTATGATGACACTGACAGATGAAGTGAATAACACTGATTATCTCTTCATCACGGCACCTGTTAGTGGGTTTAGTAGTTAGAAGTTAGAAGCAGGAAAAATGAGGATAAGGATTTGAGCAATTTTGACAACGGCCAAATTGTGATGGCTAGACGACTGGGTCAGAGCATCTCCAAAACTGCAGCTCTTGTGGGGTGTTCCCGGTCTGCAGTGGTCAGTATCTATCAAAAGTGGTCCAAGGAAGGAACAGTGGCGACAGGGTCATTAATGAACGTGGGAAGTGAAGGATGGCCCGATCAAACAGACAAGCTACTGTAACTCAAATTGATCAAGAAGTTAATGCTGGTTCTGATAGAAAGGTGTCAGAATACACAGTGCATCGCAGTTTGTTGCGTATGGGGCTGCACAGGCCAGTCAGGGTGCCCATGCTGACCCCTGTCCACCGCCGAAAGCGCCAACAGTGGGCACGTGAGCATCAGAACTGGACCACGAATCACATTTTCTTTTACATCACGTGGATGGCCGGGTGCGTATGCGTCGCTTACCTGGGGAACACATGACACCAGGATGCACTATGGGAAGAAGGCAAGCCGGCAGAGGCATTGTGATGCTTTGGGCAATGTTCTGCTGGGAAACCTTGGGTCCTGCCATCCATGTGGATGTTACTTTGACACGTACCACCTACCTAAGCATTGTTGCAGACCATGTACACCCTTTCATGGAAACGGAATTCCTTGGTGGCTTGCGCCCTGCCACAAAGCAAAATGTCCAATCGAGCATCTGTGGGATGTGCTGAACAAACAAGTCCGATCCATGGAGGCTCCACCTCGCAACTTACAGGACTTAAAGGATCTGCTGCTAACATCTTGGTGTCAGATACCACAGCACACTTTCAGGGGTCTAGTGGAGCCCATGCCTTGACGGGTCAGGGCTGTTTTGGCAGCAAAAGGGGGACCAACACAATATTAGGAAGGTGGTCATAATGTTATGCCTGATCTGTGTATGAACAAAGTCACCAGATCTAAATATTCACAACAAACACCCTTTCAACATGAAACCAAGAAATGAGACCTACACTTTCACTGCCTCTCCCCACAGCCTCTCAAATGTTTGTATCCCCCAGGATACAAACACCTTTTTAGGGTTAACTAATGAAACCTTATTGTAAAGTGTTACCTATACAACTTATAAATTCAAAATACATTTTGATTTAAAAAAATAAAATAAAAACATGCTCATCATAGAAATCACTATATGCATGAATTGCATTTCTAATGTATTTCTGAATAAATTAATAGCTAAAAATGAGCATCAACTCACTGACCCAAATAATAATACAAGCAAAAAAATGCATTCAGTCTGCATAAAGAGTTTTCTACACCCTTTGCATAATATATGTGTAGAAAGAATAGACTGTGGGTGATTGTGGCTCTTCAAACACAGGAAGACACTGGTCTTGGCTTGTGTCTGTAACAGGCTTTTAATAGTCTGCTGTCCTGCTCTGCCTGGTTGCTCTGATTAGTGATGATGACGACAGTCATGTAAGCTGCAAATATAAGCTGCATGGTTTCTCGCTGTCTCACACACAGACATTATACAGCAGTGTGTTTACTGGGACCGGGCCAATAGCTAGATGAGCAATAATTTCAAATAATGAACGAGAGAGAGAAAGAGCATAACATTAATCAATGCAGTATGGACGTTACCCACAAAAATGACACCCACCCGCCGTGCAGCATCCATGGCAGAAAAGGACAACATGGACGCCTGTAATGATCATTACTGTCCTCCTTTCTCTCTCTCTCTTTTCTCCCTCACTTCTCTATCTCCCTGATCATTGTTATTTTTGTAGCAGATAATGGAGTGGTTGTTGTGGCACAGGACAAAGTCGAAGATTCTCTTGTTAGGTCGCAAATTCAGGCTATGTCTAGGGTGACCAGACGTCCCCGTTTTCCGGGGACAGTCCCGGTTTTTGGTGTTCTGTCCCTGACTGGAGCTGTCCCCGGAAATGTCCCCGTTTTACAGCTCGTTCAAAACAACCCGCAGATATATTGCAAAAAAAGCGCCCAACCAACATACAGCAGCCTGCTGGTTATAGGAGCAATCGTGTAGTGATTATTTTCACCAGCAGATGGCGCTGTGAGATACACTGACTCTACTTGGTCGGTCGCGCGCGCGCCGCTACTACTACTTCATGAAGACCGTAACCGAGAGCAGAGCACCATTATCGTCAAATATCAAAAGAAACATCGTTATTGCTTTCAAGGTACTACCATACTAACTATTCATGTTAAATTAATGTAATACTGTTTGTATGTGCTTTATAACAGGGTGCGGGATTGTTTTGTCCCCAAAAGTTCCGCAGTCACAAAGCAGTGATTACAGCACATCTTAACTATAAAAAAACCTAAACAATTAACGTTACACTTGCAACAAATACATGTGCAGAATACACATACTTTCTGCTTAAAATAAGCCTAAAATTCAAAATAACAAGACTAATTAAGGATAGTAAGAGTTATTTTCAAGCACAAACGTAACAAAACATTTGAAGAAAAAAAAAGTAATTTATGTAGTATAAACTTGTGAAAATTAAAATATTAAATACAATTATAAAATGTTAAAATATTTATTAAATAGTTTTATTTATCATATTTATGTTGTTTTATTTTTGTAATGTGTTTTTGTTAAGTCATGTTATAATATTGTTTTGAACTGCTTGTTATTTACAATGGTTACTATTAACTGTTTTCATTGTTTTTTTGTTTGTTTTGTTTTTGCAGGTGCGTTGAATTGTATTAAATCCAGACCAAAAAACCTAATAATCAAACTAAATCATAATAATTATTAATGTTAATAATAATATAGGGAGCCCACAACAACAACAAAAAACATTCAAAAATGTATTGTCCCTGTTTTTTAATTAAAAGATAATAACAAATTAGATTTTAGTGATATTTTGACCACTCAAATAGGAAATGTCCCCGGTTTCCATTTCAGAAATCTGGTCACCTTAGTCTACATTAATCTGGATACATTTGAAAACAGCATTAAAAGTCGGTACACTGAGCACACTGAGATGATACCGAGACCAGACATAACAAAGTTCTCAAGTTTTTCTTATGGCACAATCATTTTAGTAGCAATTTAGCAAATAAAACTTACCACTTACTAGTGAGCCCAGGTCGCACTCAATAGCCATTCCATGTATAGTCTAAATGCAATTACCCTCATGTTTTGCCGCAGGACAGCAATTGCGAGGTAATTTCTGTCATCATTGCAGGAATATGAACCCAGCAAGCAATTTTGTGCTTAAAAAACGTCTAATAGCCGTCCAAACACAGCCCTGACGCCTAGGCTAAAACAAGGCTAAAATTAAAATGAAAATTTAATAGACGTAGAACCATAGCCCAAGAATAGACTAGTCATCTAGAACATGAACATGTCAAGGAAATGAAACCAAACACCTTGTAATCACTGTTGACTTTGCTTACATGATGGAATATCATACATCTCACAAGTTATTTTGGCAAAACGACATGTAACCAAATTCAAGGTTATTTTGGCTAGAAGTAGGTTACTCATAGCCAGACTATATCGGGTCTATAGTTAATCGAGACGGTGAAATGATGACTATTGCTTGCTGGGAAGATTGTACAAAGTAACATTTATTTTTAGCAACACTGTGAAAGTAAATAGCACACATCAAGCACTTACTGGCATGAGCATAGATATCTATCAGTACAATATGTGTCACATGACTATGACTAAACATGTGGCATCTCTTCAAATTTATCCACTTGGAGAGTGTCTTCAAAAAGATGCATTTTCAAATGTATTTGGATTAGTGTAGATGTAGCCTCAGTCACATTAAAGACTTTTCATTGGATGTGTAATTAAAGGTTTTGGGCTGTTCATATACGGCTTCTGGAATATAGCGCATTTGGTTTGAGGGTTAACCGATGCTGGTAGAATCTCAGATATTCAGGGATGTGTAGGGTGTGTGGTTGTGGACATTGGGATGCTTTGAATATCTGGGTTGTATAGGGGTGTGTTAGCTCCGTTTAAAGCCGTTGTGTTGGGGTGAGTTTGGAATGTGGCTGCGGACTGTGGCGGGAAAACACAGCAATTACGACTGTAGCAAGCATGAATGCTCACTAATGATGCTGAATAACTCCCAGCTAACGAACAGGTAAACAAATACACACACATCAGTGAGCACACACGCTCACGGAGCGATCGGGCCCCCGTGGCTGTATGCGGCTGTGTAATTGGGGTAATGGCCTGGTAATCAGGAACTGGTTGGTTCAGTCGTGAGGCTGTTTAGGCCACGGGCAGGCGCCTTAAACTACGGAGCTCTAATACATCTGCATCTCTAAACAGGAGCGATCGCAGCACTACTGCCCAGCAGCGACTACTAAATGCTAATACATGGAAATCTTAATGAGTGTGCTTGGATAAATGACTTCCTGTGCGTGTGTGCGAATGTGTGTAATATAGATAGAGGTTAGAAAGGTTAACACACTGTCTGCCCTCGGCAGTAACACATTAACTTTCAGTTGGGAGGAACTAGAAATCTTTGTGAGAAACTGTCATTCTTTCACTTTTGTTCTGTTTCATTCATTCAAAAACTTTACATTTTTAATATCTATAAAATGATTAAGCCATGTTTAAGATTCTGCAAAAATAATGGTTGCATTCTCAAAATGGACAAGACAGCTCAAATGTTGAGACAGTATAGAAAGCAATTGGATTGAAAGAAGAATGCTTGGTAAATAGTGAGGCATAATTAAGCTTTAAATACCTGTAGCATTACCGGAGAGGATGCTTCTCATTTTCATCATGTAGCCTAAGGGAAAGTGCAGTGGTTGCCCCTTCATGCTTGATGAGCTCCATATGTCTGACTGTGGGTGTTTATGTGAGAGAGAAAGTATTAGACATCACAAGTTTAAATATAATCCTGATGACTGAGAGAATACAAGGGAAGGCAGCAGTGGTGTTTCCTCAACACTTAATTAGCAGCATGCATGTGTTTGTGTGCATTTAGGGGAAATGGATGGAAGTATACGCGAGATCACAAGTTTAAAAATAATCTCGATGACTAGAAGGGCACTGGTGAAAGTCATTTTTAAAACTTGACAGCAATGTGTGTTTACTTAGCTATACTTTAGGGACAGACTTTTCATCAGAAGTGAGCTAAATGTGGCAAAACAATCCCCTTGAGGACATCTGTGGTCGTCCTAAATTGCAAAAATGATTCATACATAAAATAATCAAAGGAACCCTAAGTTATTTTCTGTTGAATATCCTGTTTCACTCGTAATTGCATGCCACAGCATGATTTGTGAGTGTATAGACATAGTCAAGGTAGACTGCATGTGCATATAGATTTTTACATTTTTGAAATCGAGGCTGTGAGGGAGACTTAATATTACAATATGTGCTGTATGAAGGTCCTAGATCACATGTAATTCACAACTTTCAAAATGTCTTATGTCATTTTTGCCTGCTGAATGTCTTTATGTCATTGCCATGTTGTTAATGGAATAGTTCACCCAAAAATAAAAATTCTGTAATCATTTACTCACCCTGAAGTTGTTATAAAACTGTAGGAATTTCTTTGTTCTGCTGAACACAAAAGAAAATATTTTGAAGAATGTCGGTAACCAAACAGTTGATGGAACCCATTGACTTCCATAGTATTTTTTCCCTACTATGGAAGTCAATTGGGTCCATCAACTGTTGCCCATATTCTTCAAAATATTTTCTTTTGTGTTCAGCAGAAGAGAAAAATTCATACAGTTTGGAACAACTTGGGGGTGAGTAAATGATGAAAGAAATTTCATTTTTGGGTGACCTATCCCTTTAAATAACAGTACAATCCCCTCACGACACAGCCTATAATTTTAATTCCTGTCAAAAATTAAATACAGTGCCAATATGCCTAAAGTCTATTGTTTTAATACAACAATAAACAATAGGTTAATATTGAGTAACTTACATTTTAGACACAATATTGCCGGTTACTTTTGTTTATGCTCCAAAGAAAATAGTTCCCGAGCAACATGCATTGGCGTTCCGGAGTGAAGCAGTGTTTTTGAACGAATCTGACGGAATAATTCAATGACTCGCTCAATGAAAGTTACTTGTTTAATTCCTGAATGAATCAGTGTTTTTGAACAAATCCACTCATCCATGTATTCTCCAGACTGCTTGTGTGTAGGGTCGTGTTGCGGGGTTTTTGAATCGTTCGACTAAATGATTCAATGTTTCTCACAATAAAGACAGTCACTTGTCGCCACCTATAGGCGTATCGATGTAACCTGCAGAAAAATTCCCTGCAGAACTTTTGTATAACCCAATCTTTATATAAAAACAAGTTTATAGTACACTATGTCCTGTTAACTAAGTAAACATGTTTGTGTGCTGGACTACAACAGAGTGAAAGGTTGGGACGTACTGTAACTTCGGACAAAATCAGTCTTTGTCAGAAACAGAGTCAGAATTGTAGCATTGTAGCAAAATTGTAACTGAAAAAGTGACGTCAGGAGCTGTGGGTGTTGAGGGAGCAGTGACCTTGGAGATGGGGATCCGGCCTGCTCCTGTGGCTACTGTCTACTGCCTTAATGCACAGTGGCAGAAACCTCACTGCCTCCCCAGAGAGATGCATACTCATGCACACACAGAGACTCTGTGTCGCTGACATCAGTTTAATCCTCAGACAGTTTAAATGCATGGGCTGAGTCTAGGCCTCAGCTGTGATTAGTGCTGGGCAGAGTGTGATAAATGAGACTGCTGAAGATACACATGCACACACTTGTGCCGCATTGTTATCATGAAGAGTGATGGGGTGAGTCAAATTGCATGGCATATATGCGGCATATTACAGTGCTCGCCGCAGCTCAAGTGAAATAAATGGTGACCACTTGTGAACCGCATGTCCGTTCAGAGGCGGAGAAGGCATCAGATAAGGTTGGGTTGATAAACCCATTGGCATGATAACCGTGCACATGCCAATCCTCAAATTTTTTGAGAATCCCCCCAAAAATCTTTTAAATTTATTGTAGATAAAAAACTTTTCCCATTTCAGCCTTTTTGAGATCATTTGCTTCAATTGAAAATTATGTCCTTATCTAACTCAAAAGGAGTTATCAAAATGTCAAAGCTACTCTTTTCCATATGAAAATGCATGCAGAGAAAAAACTGTTAAAACATAAGTAGAACATTTTGTCAGGTTGGAAATACCTTATCAGGATGTGCTGCCACCATACATAACATAATTTCTTTAACATAACTAGCACACTAACCTTAACTGTAACCCTAGGTCTAATCATAACCATACTGTAATACAGTTCTTTGTTCAGGGAAGAAGGAGGCGGGAACCAGCGAACGTTGGAAAGACGTATTTATTTATTTATAAATAAATATAGGGTGGGTCATTTTGAGAGGAAAGTGAAACTCATTTTAAAATTTGATGGACTTTGCACTATTATTGAACAACACTGAACTAACTAGAGCTGAATAATGACATTATTATCTTCTGTAGTTGAACTGAGTTCGCTTTATAACTAATGAACTTGGCAACAATCACAATGTTATTGAACTAAACTGAGCTGAATAATGACATATCGTCTTTTTATAGCTGCTTTACAGCTGAAATGGCATTTGTTTCATAATTAAAGACATTGCGACATTAAAACTGTCATTTTCTTGCTTATTATTGTGAAGCTGCTTTGAAACAATCTGTATTGTATAAAGCTCTATAAATAAATGTGAAATGTGGTTTTCTACTTGCGCCCTAAACAAAAACTATACTGCTAGATTATCACATTTTATACTATGTTGTTAAAAAACCACCCACCCCCTTCGGTCATGTTTTGTCTCGCTTAGGGCACAAAGTGAGTCGGGATAACCACTACCCCCTCAAAAAAAAAATAGGTGCATTACACCTCTGATAACACTTTTAGGGGCTTTACACGAGTTTCACAGTTTGGATTCATCATGTGTGCTGGTTTATATGTCAAAACGTGTGTGTGATTGTTTGAGTTTCCAGTCTCAGATGTGTCATCATCTCTCTTTGATCTGTATGTCTCTTATTGTTATTCACCGGGATGCAGTTTCTCATGGGAAATGTTCTCTGATGTCGAATTCCACTCAGTCAGAATGGATGCTGATAATCTAACTCCATTAAGCGTGGATCTGGAGGCTTGGCTTACATTCTGCACACACACACACACACACACACACGGTCTATTTGCAGTCTTACGTTGACAGAGCATCATGTCTACAGCCATAATCCCCCTAATTGCGTATGTCTTTTCACATACTTTCACATACAACACCTTCACTTTCATTTGTTCACCTCTGGCAGCTTTTAGGGGCTTTACACGAGCTTCACAGTTTGGATTCATCATGTGTGCTGGTTTATATGTCAATACAATAAGGACATAATTTTCAATTGAAGCAAATGATCTGAAAAAGGCTGAAATGGGAAAAGTTTTTTATCTACAATAAATTTAAAAGATTTTTTGGGGGATTCTCAAAAATTTGAGGATTGGCATGTGCACGGTTATCATGCCAATGGGTTTATCAACCCAACCTTATCTGATGCCTTCTCTGCCTCTGAACGGACATGCGGTTCACAAGTAGTCACCATTCATTTCACTTGAGCTGCGGCGAGCACTGTAATATGCCGCATATATGCCATGCAATTTGACTCACCACACACACGGTCTATTTGCAGTCTTACGTTGACAGAGCATCATGTCTACAGCCATAATCCCCCTAATTGCGTATGTCTTTTCACATTGACACATCCATAATTCACCTTAAATTGTTTATTTCACAAATTAATGCCATCAACCTGCCACTTCAGACACACCGTGTGAAATAGGATTGTCGAGGCAGAGATGGGTCATGTGACTTGATTGTAATCACCGTAACTGAATTACTGCATACTGTGGTTTATTGAGCCCAAGAGATTTCAAAATGCTTTTAGTTTCAGTTACTCTGAACTATGAGGCCACAGGAAAGATAAACAATACTACAAACCTTTATCTCTAATCTGGTTTTGACCAACATTGGAGGAAAATTGTTCAGTGAAACTAAATTCAAGTGTACATTGGACGGATGTTTGGAAACCATGTCAATGTGTTATTTTTAAATTAAAACAATAATAATAAAAAAATATATAAATAAAATAAATCATAAATTATTAAATAAGATTTCAAATAAAAATCAAATGAATTTTTTATAACATAATTGTTTTATTGTTGTTGTTTTATTTTTTGTTTTTCTCCTACTTGAAGAAAGAAAGGCTTTTGTTTTGTTTTGACAAAATTTAAATTTTTGGGTGAGATATTCCTTTAACGTGACAAAGCAAATTTGGTCTCTGTGACACTGTTACGTTAATGCACTGCAATATGTGTCCACCATTTATGTGGCAGTAAACAGCCTCACATGGACGTTCTTAGACTCTGAGCTGTAGACAGGAGTTTATAAACGGAGATGTCACATTGATGATTGATTGAGTTTTTTCCCTGCTTTCTTGCGCCATTGCTCCACACACACACACACACACACACATGCACTCATATTCTTCCCTCATTCTGCTTCTGTCTGCAGTGACCTTCACTTCCTCTACACCTCATATTCTCTCTCCATCTCTTTCTGCGTTTGTGGTAAACTGCTAAAGACTCTTTTCTCAGATGAATCAGCTGTCTCCCTGATTGTGTTTTTAGATTTGAGTGGTGTTTTGCTCATTCTGTTTGTGTGATGATGGGATAGTTCTGTAATTCATGCTCAAGTATGTTCTGTTTTTATGAACTGTGTGTAATGCTGTTTAGTATGCGAGCATGTGGTTTAAGGGATAATGTGCAGTCAAGATGGTCATTATCACAAAATAAACCCCAACAAGGTGATCAGGATACTGATGAGAATACACACGAAATTCTTAATCGCGTGGATTCCTGTTGAAATGACTGCATTTCACCTAATCGGGGTCAGAACACAGGTGTTGTAGGCCTACTAAACTCTGTGACAAACCTAATTATGTGACCATACCCAAATCTGGCCCAGTTGTGGCCCACATCTCCCACATTCTTCTGGCCCACATACTGCATGGAATGATGGTGATGACTCAACCGCACTGTGGCTGGCAATAGCATACATATCCGGGCCTCATCTGGGCACAGTTCTGGCAGCAGCAAAGCTCACATGGGCCACACACAGCAAGCTACAACTCACACTAAAACCGGGTTGATGTGTGTGGGCCAGATATATGACCTTTGCTGCCGCCAGAACTGAGCCATATGTGCCAATGTATGCAGATGTATGCTGCCTACCTGGGTGGTAGATGCTGTAGTGACGGTTAGGGTTATGGTTAGGGTCGGGATTAGGATTAGGTCAATACTGTACTACTACGTAACATAATTAGGTATTAAAAACACAGGTATATTGCCATGGGCAAAAAATATCCAGTTTAGGGTCACGAAAATATTGAAGTTTTGCGGTCAACCAGAATAACGTATATTTAAGATTTTTTATTTTTGTAATAAAATGATATGCGTTACCTTCTTGGATGTGTTATCTGCTAAGAGATTTCAGCTGAACCAAGCGAGAGAAAAGAGGAAAGAGAGCTTTAGGACACGAGCGAGAGATTGACAGCGCGAGACGAACCGAGTGAAAGAACGACATGTGATTGACAAGACAGATATTCAGAGAGACGTGACGCGCACACGTTCCTTCACCCAAACTTGTGTCTTTCTTTTAAATAAAAGCATCCATTCTGTCCTTTAAACAGGTTTGTCTGGCTGGCCAACATTCTCTCTTTCTTTTTATGTCTTCTTTCATTCCCATGTTGATGACTTGTGGAAAATCGCCAGCGCAGGCTCTCGGCCGTACGCCAGACGTTAACCTGTCTGTCAGTGTAACACCTGCAAAGCTAGGAGAGTGATCCGAGAGAGCAGATATATTTTCACAGTAAACGCTGCACTTTTATGGTGGTGACATCAGTAAGTCTGTGTTTTTATACAGCTGTAGCGCCATCTAGTGTAACATCAAGTTATTGCACTATGATACATTTACATGTATTTATTTAGCTTAGCACAGTGGTTCTCAACCCTGGTCCTGGAGTCCAGCACTGGACAGTTTAGATGTCTCCATAATCAAACACACCTGATTAGATAAGCGAGACATCAAAAATGTGCAGTGTTGGGGTTGGGATGAACAGGGTTGAGAACACTTTGGTTTTCCTCGAAGGGACTTAGAAAGAATATTTAGGCTAGTTGTGGAAAATATTCTAGTTGCATATTAAGAAAAGATACTAAAAGCAAAGTAGTGTTTTCAGAAAACAGTAGTTTTTTTCAGACTAGTGAAAAGAAAACGGGGGGTTGAAAGGTTGAAACCGGGATGAAATAGAACATACAAATACAGTATTTTGAGTATTTATTTTATTGTACTTCATCTATTATTGTCTGTAGATTCCAACCACAAGCCTATCTTTAAAGACTGTTTTCTCAAAATAAGTTTTTTTCTCATACATTTTCTTATGCTGACAGTGATAAAAAATAGATATCAATAATCCCCTCTGTAAAAACCTTTGACCTTTGAACCAAGAATTTTAAACCCTTATCCAATGTTCAGATTTCTGGAAATATGCAACATAATAACATTTGAGAAAACATGCAATTTTTTGCAATTCTTAATATATTCAATCAACTGGGGAAGTATGGTGATATCTATTAGTTACATTTGTACATAAAATATTAAATAATAATGAATAAAATAATTATTTACAATTTGAATGTTCAATACAATCATTATTATAATTACATTATAGTGTCATTCCAGGAGTAGCAGGTAATACTGATGAACAACGTAGGCTATGTTTAATATATAATTATTTCCTAGGACAGCTTAGACATTATTGTTTGTCATATTGTTAATATTTTAATATGGACACTGTTGCTTCTTACTGTGTCCAAACATACCATATACAAGACAAATATTTTACTCATTAAAAAAAATATATTTTACACACATCATAAAAGTAACATTCCATAATGACAAATGTACAAAAATATTCCAGGGGGAAAAAAATGACATAATTCAGAAATATTTCTCACCAGAGGCTCTGTGTCAGAGGTGTGAAACATCATTTCTGATTTTATTTCGAAGCTGAGCAAAAACTCTTCCCATCAATCAGCATGTCCTCAGTTGTACAGAAATAGAGAGTTCCCCTGAATATATGCATAATAATTATAATCATAAATGTAAAAAAAAAATCAGAAATGAATGCAGCATTTTTCATGGCTTAGAAGATCTTAGTGGTAATGTTAAACTTTGTGGATATGCTGTACAAGATGAGCATGATTCCATGTGTGTGGAATCTGGTATTTATTTATCCACCCCAAGGAAGCGGGATCTGCTGTGAGATAACAGCACAGCAGGATTTAAGTGGTGTTTATAAACTACCAGAACTTGTATAGATGTGGCATTGTATGGTGTGCGGGTGGTCATGTGTTACTATGCAAGCTGTTTTGACTGAGGAGCATGTTTTGAGTTCAGAAACGATTGATTATATGATTATACAGTAGTGCACTGAACTGTTTTATTTCAAACGATCAAGGAAAATTCAATTGTTATTCTATGACCCATAGCTCTAAGTCTCTCTGTATCCCCCTTTAGAATCTCCTCTGCCAATGAAGGGTGCCTCTACTGGAGGTATTATTGGTGGTATTCTTTGTGTGATCATCCTCGTAGCCATAATTGCAACTACCATAGTGATGGTCCGCAGATGCCAGAGGAAAAACATAGAGTAAGTACTGACACCTCTTTCATATTCTGTCTTTGACTGGTACCCTGGTTTATAAGTAACAAATTACTTATAATCAGTGTTGGGGAAAGTAAATGTACCTTTAAATGTAATGTGTTACAATAGGGTTAGGGGAGTAGTTACATGTAACGGAGTTATGTAATTTAATTACAAATAAATGTAACTGTAATCCAATACAGTTACTGAGAAAAAATGTGTAGTTAAATTACAGTTACTTATGAAAATGTTAACGATTACAAAGGGGGTTACATCTGAATATTTTCTGTAAAAAGCTAGGATATGTTGAATAATATTAATTTGTTGCTTTGCTTGTTTTTGATGTGCCTCCTGCCATTCAAAGGCCATTTAGTAAAGCGATTCTATTCTGATGCTTTTGATTGGTTCTTTAAATAGGGTAACTTGTAATCTGTAACCTATTACATTTCCAAAGTAACATTCCCAACACTGGTCCCTTAAAAAGGTAACTAATTGCATTACATAGTTACTTTTTATGGAAAGTAATGCGTTACCATAGACTGTAAAAAAAATCTTACATTGCAGAAAAGTGAAGCCGCCAATGTCCGAATATGGCGCTGACATCTTGCGCTGATTTAGGACCTGAGTCTGCGCAGTAGAGAGCAGGAAGTAGAGCCGCGATATCAAAACCCCGCCCACACTCCCGCAGTATCTGTTAGTAGCTACAGTTTACTGCAGAACAACTTATTATGTCGGTGTGAAATAAACAGTTATGGAAATGTAGAAATTAAAGTTAAAGCTCCAATCTCCTCCCGAAAATCCCGAAAAAAGTCAGTTGGTGCCTCAGTGACAACTTCGCTCAGAGAAGCTGTCAAATTCACAGCTGTCAATCATGACATCACACCCCCGTTTTTATAGCATCAAATAGCTAACTAAAACCAAACTTATTTAAAAAACAAACACTTGAACTTACATCAGCGTGATAAAAACTACCTAAAATGACAGAAACCATCTTTGATATTTCATTATTTGAAGTGTAATTTGTGTAATTATTTGAAGTGTAATTTGATGTGTAATTTGATTTGTTTAGTTTATCTCGCGTCACATTAGAATACATGGAGGAAGCGGGGTTTATGAGCTATACTGGGACCAACCACCTGGGGGCGATCAAGGTGCTTTGGCTTCACTTTTCAGGACTTGTGCGGCATTTTTTACCTGGGCTGAGCTTGCTTGTTTGTTTTATAACAACAACAAAAAAGTTCTGTTTTTGGCAAATGTAAAGGCCCTTACGACCCAAAAGTGAAATGACGCAGGAGAAGCAAGTTCAACAACCGATTTCTTTCAACATGGGAAAAGAAGAGGTGTCTCAGATATTCTAAACTCAGATATTTTGTTGTAAATTTAAAACTAATGCGTTACTTGTTACTTGAAAAAAGTAATCTGATTAAGTAACTCAGGTTACTTGTAATTCGTTACCCCCAACACTGCTTATAAATGACCTGTGAATGTTTCCCACTTTACTGATCATCTGTTTGTGTCTGTGCTTGCAGCCATCCACCCACTCACAAACCTCCTCCTCCTATGAAGACATATTCAGATTCAGACAGAGTGAGTAGAGAGAGATTCATACTTTATTTTACACTTTGAGCAAATGCAGCCCAATGCAGCTCAGTTCATTTTAGATTACAGAGAGAAGGACAAGATATCAGTTAATTCTTAAGATATTATTTAAAAAAGAAAGATCTATATAATCTATATAATATTTGAGCTATATACAACCCCAAATCAAGAAAAGTTGGGACATTTTGTAAAATGCAATAAAATCAAGAATCTGTGATTTGTTAATTGTTAAAAGTACAAATCAGACAATGACAACCATGGACTGTTGAGCAAAAAATCCACTTGCAAAACTGCAACAATTAATATCCTCAATTCCCAAACTATTAAAAAGTGTAATTAAAAGGAAAGGTGATATGGCACAGTGGTAAACATGCCTCTGTCCCAACTTTTTTGGAGTGTGTTGCAGTCATCAAAATCAAAATTTGTTTGTATTTAAAAAATACATTTAAGTTGTTCAGTGAAAACATTGGAAATCTTTTCTTTGTACTTTTGTCAGTTAAATAAAGTTGAAAGAGAATTAACAAATCACAGATTTTTGCTTTTTACAAAATGTCCCAACTTTTCTTGATTTGGGTGTTTATGTACAGTAGTGTCAAAAATCAACACTGAAAATTGGGGATTCCTAAATTAAACGAAGCCTTGAGATGAACAGAAAGTTTTGAGGTTTTGAAAATGACATTAAATGGATGGGAAATATCCCATTCAAATAATTTGATACACTGCACTTATTGTGTAGTACATACATGTTTTTACATTGTACTTATATTTAAAAATACCTGCATGGCTGTAATACATATCTGTAAATACATCTATAATTACACTGTTGATCCGACCCCTCCCCCTTACCCTTTTGTAATTCAACATTGTACAGTTACATAACAATTTTTGACAAGTACACAGTAGTTTAAACTAACTAATTTAAAAGTGTGACTTGATTGATCATGTTACAAATCTTTGTACAGATAGTCAGATGTTCTTGCATTCCTTGAAGCACAAGAATCTCTTTGGATCATCTCAAATCATGCTGGAGATCATGATCATCTGGTTTTACACTAACTTGTGAAGTTAATGCAGCTTGAGTTCTGCTGTCATCAAAGCAAAATGGGATATGATGGAAACTCTGAAATGTTTTCTTTAAAATAGTGAAAGTGCTTTTAAGGAAGTGCTTCTTTTATTAGTTTTGCTCAGTTCCTGTTTTATGAATTTAGAAGTTTTATTTCAGTCAGTTGCCCAAATAATTTTCATTTTATTTTTTTATGTTTACATTTTTCCATTTAATATATTTTTTTATTTTATTTTATAGTTTTAGTTAACAATAGCAACACTGGATGGATTGCCATCAGCAGACTGGATAAGGACAGTCTGAGTAAAGGTGCCAAACACTCAGGTCTACCAGAGAGACAAACCAAATAGGCCTACCAAAAAAAAAAAAAATTTTAAAAAAAATTAAATTCATGTAAATTTTTTTGTTTACTTACTTTTAACTCAGATTGTTATGCTGATAATCATGTTAGCTTGTTTCTGCCACTGAATAAACAATAAAAAGGTAATTGTGACTTTTCATCTCACAATTCTGACTTTTTCTCTCTGAGAAAAAAAGTCAGAATTGCGAGATGTAAACTCGCTGCGAGAAAAAAGTCAGAATTGTCAGAAAGTTGCAATTACCTTTTTTATTTTTTATTCAGTGGCAGAAACAAGCTTCCACAAAGCTCAGCAATTCATTTTTTTATTTTCCTTTTAAAGCCAAGCATCAGTAAACCTGTGTCTGATGAGCTCATGTACTATGAGACAGAGAAAGAGGAGCCAGTGACAGTAAGAGGCCATTTCTCTCTCTCTCTCTCTCTCTCTCTCTCTCTCTCTCTCTCTCTCTCTATTGCTCTAATCCTTTGTGGCATTTAAGATGGTAAATCATACATATTTGATTGCATGTTCATTTTCCATGCATTATTCAGGTTTATTACTCACAGATCATAATCATCTCTATTATTGAAACACATGTGCTTTGACTTTAATGACAACACTACAATCTCTACTCTGACAGGATCTCTCAGCATACTATGATGACAAGGATCATCATGAGCCTTCCTGGGAGGACAAACAGACTCCTGACCATGATGACAGAGATGAAGACGAAGGCGGAATGATGGGAGAGGACGGCATATATTACATCTCTTCCTCTGCCACTAGGGGGAGCAGTTTCATGTCACCAGCTGTGATAGTGTAGGGATCATACCGAGCCGTAGGTTTTTATACTGTAACCTGAACACTACTGTATTTTTATATTGTAATATGAAGTGTGGGCTTGATTGCAAAGGCTTTGATTAACCCAAACACTGTAAGGGCCCTGTTCTCAGTGCCCAGTTCATAAAGACCTCAATGAGAATGAAGATGTCATTGTGGTTAAATGTGCACACATAGGCCTAGATGTAGTTGTGAACATGCACAATTATTTGTCCTTCTGTATATGATTAAGGATTGTGCCATTTTTTTTGTTGACTATGAATATATTATATAGCAGCCATAAGGACAAAATGAGCCAGTGATCAACATACATTATTGAAGCATTATTATTGTGGTTATTATTAGTGATGTAATCCACTGCTGGAGTTTGAAATTGCCTTCTTTTTTAATTTGTGCCTTACAAGATTTAGTTTTTGTAATGATTTCTTGTTTTAGTAAATTGCATTTGCACCCTCCTGACTTTTAGGTTAGGCTATATAATTGCATTGATTTTTTTATTAATTACATTTGCTCCTTTAGAATATTCATATTGGTTACATTATTTTCCAGTGTACTGCTATGATTGTTTACACTCAATAAACGGGGTGATTTTATGTATGTATCAGTGTCTTAAAATTGTGTGTAGCCTACCATATAAATATGGAAATCTGACCAGCTCATATATTGCAATTAAAGTACGACAATTTTACAACAGTTACTTTTAAAGAACTATTACCATTAAAAAAATGGAAATTTTCACTTGACTATTTTTAATTTTGGTTTTGGGGCCTTCCATATTTAGCCGTACCAGTAGTAGGCATTCAGTTACAGCCAGGATAAATACAGTCTCATTTAATGTTCCAGAAGTATCTAAACGAACACCCAAAACAACAATAACAATTTATTATATATGTTAATATATAATATACTCACTTTATAAATGCGTAGACGCCGTGACGGTGGTTTGTTCAATTCACACCACTGGAGGGCGCGCGCTCACAGATAAAGTGCACGTGTGGTTGCCGCAGCTGTTCGGTGGTGAACACTGACTGCAGACAGCTGCATGCTAACCATCTTAAACTAAGAGGTAAATACTTTCTACAGCCTGTAATCATTCAAAACTGTTATCAGATTGTCTACTAATAAAGAACGAGTACCCCGAGGTCAGTCAACAATCTTTCCTACAGTCTAAAATCGAAGAAACAGCACAGACTAATAATAATACATTTTATTTGTAATGTGCTTTTTTTTGCACTCAAAGCGCTACAACATTGAGTATAAAATGAAAAACATGCAACAGCAATTAAAATGAAATAACTAACAAACAAGTTAGTAAAAAAAAAAAAAAACCCCACCTTAAATACATAACGTTAAGTCTTATCAACTTATAAAACATTCCAGAGTTGGAGCATTTCTAATTGTAATAGGAAGAGCATTCCACAACATAGGCACAAAAATAATGGCACGATACGTGATTTATAGTTACTGATAAACAGACAAAGAGAATTTGTGGAGAATTATTTAGCATAATTATAGTCGGCTGTTAGGATGTGGTGAAATACTGTATGCTGTGTCAACAAGCTTTTCCATCATCTCATCTTTTTCTGTTCATTTACTGGAAGTAATTGAAGACCGAGCATGTCAGCAGTAGGACTAAAAGGTGTCCAGAGCTGTAGAAACTCTAGAACCCGGGGCTCTCAAACCCCCACACCCTAGTCCCCCATGGGTGTCCTCACATCCACAAACACCCTAAGAAGAACACAAATAATTAAAGTTTTAATGAATTAAAGATGAGAGATCGGGGCAACCTGTCACTCACATGAGACTGCAGCAATATAAACCACAATGATCCAATCAATTCCCGTTGGACAAAATCAAGTCCTGCCCTACATTTTTCTGGTTCAAGAAGCTATTTCACTTGAAAATATGGCACAAAGGGAAGCAAAGACTAAACTTCTGTTTCATGCCGACTTTGTTACATACAAAGTGTATGCAGTGGGGTCCAAAAGACCACTAGAGAAAATGTTTTTATAAAACGTTTAAGTGAAAACTGCAGATCTCTGAGGATTTATGGACCCCATTGTTGTCTGTTCATCATCTTATCTCCTCTGACATAGTCTCGTGTCCTACATTGGCAGAGTGCTGCAAGAAGCTGCTGATGATCTCGACATCCCCAAATAATCCAAAATGTTCCCGCAGAGGCCCTGGTTGTGGGTTGCCCAGGGACAGCTGTTGCTAGGCAACCAATGACATCACCACAGCAACAATTCTCAGCCTCATCAGTAGACCGACAGAAAGTGTGAGAGAAATAGAGAGAAGGACAAAGTGTCTGGCCCTGAACTGTGTGGTTGGTTGGTATGTCGTTAATTTGACAGCTGTGTTCTGGATTTAGAGCTGCCCTTGGAACAAAAAAAATTGGGCTTATTACTGAGCAACTGACAAAGAGCAGCCTTCGAATTAAACAGACATGAATGTTTCTTCAAATATGTGCACTTTTAGTCCTGTAAAACACATTTTAGACTTTCTATATATATATGTATATATGTATGTGTGTGTATATATGTATGTGTGTATATATATATATATATATACATACACACACACAGATCAGGCATTACATTATGATCACTGACAGGTGAAGTGAATAACACTGATTATCTCTTCATCACGGCACCTGTTAGTGGGTGGGATATATTAGGCAGCACGTGAACATTTTGTCCTTAAAGTTGATGTGTTAAAAGCAGGAAAAATGGGAAAGCGTAAGGATTTGAGTGAGTTTGACAAGGGCCAAATTGTGATGGCTAGACGACTGGGTCAGAGCATCTCCAAAACTTCAGCTCTTGTGGGGTGTTCCCGGTCTGCAGTGGTCAGTATCTATCAAAAGTGGTCCAAGGAAGGAACAGTGGTGAACCTGCCTGCATGGCCTAGGACTAGGTGATGTCAGCAGAAAAGAATGACCAAGGCTCATTGATGCACGTGGGGAGCGAAGGCTGGCCCGTGTGGTCCGATCAAACAGACGAGCTACTGTAGCACAAATTGCTCAAGAAGTTAATGCTGGTTCTGATAGAAAGGTGTCAGAATACACAGTGCATCGCAGTTTGTTGCGTATGAGGCTGCATAGCACAGATTTATGTCCTCTCCACCACCGAAAGTGCCAACAGTGGGCACGTGAGCATCAGAGCTGGACCACGGAGCAATGGAAGAAGGTGAAAAATCTTTTACATCACGTGGACGGGTGCGTGTGCGTCGCTTACTTGGGGAACACATGGCACCAGGATGCTCTATGGGAAGAAGGCAAGCCGGTGGAGGCAGTGTGATGCTTTGGGCAATGTTCTGCTGGGAAACCTTGGGTCCTGCCATCCATGTGCATGTTACTTTGACACGTACCACCTACCTAAGCATTGTTGCAGACCATGTACACTCTTTCATGGAAACGGTATTCCCTGGTGGCTGTGGCCTCTTTCAGCAGGATAATGCACCCTGCCACAAAGCAAAAATGGCTCAGGAATGATTTGAGGAGCACAACAACGAGTTTGAGGTGTTGACTTGGCCTCCAAATTCCTTCTCTGCTGCCAACATCTTGGTGCCAGATACCACAGCACACCTTCAGGGGTCTAGTGGAGTCCATGCCTCGATGGGTCAGGGCTATTTTGGCAGCAAAAGAGGGACCAACACAATATTATTACACAATATTATTAGGAAGGTGGTCATAATGCTATGCCTGATCTGTGTGTGTGTATATATATATATATATATATATATATATATATATATAATTCATATATTATAGGACAATTAATATATACCCTGAAAACATACAATAAATAATACTTCCACACTTTTTGCAGAATTTGACATTGGATTTTTATTTGTTTTGGAAAGGACACAGTAAAAATATTGTGTTGACAAGTTAAATTTATTTATTTATTTTTAACATTTTGTAGCTATTTCACCTCAAGCATGCTATTGTCTCACTTTTGAAAAAAACATTAGGGGCAAAACTGTTTGTTATGGTGCCACAACTGTGTGATGTAATTGGTGTAATAATTTATATAATTTTTATAGTTTATGATTTTTTTCATTTACATAATTAAAAATTTTCGATTTATGTTGAATAATCTTTATATTATCAATGTTTTGAAATTACGGGTCTGGGTAAAATTAATTATATTAAAAACTAGCAAAAATAAAAGACAACGCACTGTAGAATGTTTTAATGTGAACTGCATTAAAAAAAAAATCAACCACTGGGTCATAAATTCATTTATTACGAATAGTTTTTAATACATAATTTCGAAGATTAAAAAATCTGGATAAATGATTCCATTTCACAAACAATCATTCATTTAGGATCTGTGTGCTTGATACAGAAGGCCTCGGGAACATCCTCCACCTCTCAACTAAGCTGTCTAAAAATAAATGAGAAGAGAGAAGGATGAGCAGTCGGAGAGGATGGAAGGATAAAAGTAGGAGGTTAAAGAGGGTGCAGGTGAAGTACACTTTCTTCTGATCATTTCTTGCTCTCTGCCAATCACAGTCAAATGTGTGTATGTACTTATTAGCATGTCTCTTCCTTGCTCATACAGTCTGATGGACAAACTTTACCTCCCTTTCTGTCTGTAACCATGTGTCTGACTATGATGAGCATGGCAGCATGTGCACTGTTGTCATGGCTGGTGAGTAAAGGCCGTTTTCATGTAGAGTAGAGTACACTCAACACGAATAGTTTCCACAAATACTAATAACACAACTGTTGCTTAAAATCAACATGAAATGACATTCACAACACATTTTACTTTTCAATGTGATGTATTTTGAAGTGAAACAATATTCAAGAAGAAAAAAAATGTATGTCAGGACTTGATTTTATCCACCAGGAATTGATTGGATTGTGACAAGTAAGCGTAACGTACTGGAACGCAGCCAAACCTGAATGTCTAAAAAGCTATTTGGTTAATTAATCCAATAGCCTGCATGGCCTAGGTGATGTCAGCAGAAAAGATATTAGATATAAAAGTTATTAGATTTAGATTTTTTGATTACATATTCATTATAGATTTGATTATAGATTTTTTCTTTGAAATATCATGTACTTATGATTTCTTCATAGTTATACATACCACCAGGTATGTGCATTATGAAAGAAGGATTAATGTGCAAGTCATGTTGATTTTAAACAAAGGACTTATAAAATGTTGTGTAACTACTTTACATTTTGTTTCAAAATTTAATGATGAGGACTGAACAGCAGTTGGAGTTAACCAGGGCTCCAGGATTGTATTGCAGATTACACCTCGCATTACTAATGCTGCGCAGTCCAGTGCTAATCTTTCATGATTTGAGAGAGATAAGCTTAGATATGACGTCGGGTGAGATTTGGAAACCATCTACAATGACAGAAATATTTAGGAACTAATTCATATTTGTAAAACCAACCATGGTGGGATAGTACCAGAAAAAACGAACACTGTACAAAAAGTATTTTCTTAATCAGTACAGTATTTTTGTTAAGTAAAAGTATCTTCTTTTTTTGTGAGTAAAAATAGCTTTTGCTGTGTTAATCCCGCATTGCGGTGCCAAACTCTGGTGTTAGAATGTTATGACAAGATGCTTGGCAATGGACAACCATGGGGTGCCTCATATTCACATGCTTTGGACAGTCACGGAAACCGCGCATTAAAGGTGTAGCGAATTAGCTCAGAGGGGAAATATTAATAATTATTCATAACTCATTATGATTATTCATTATGATTAATTATGAATATTTGAATCAGTTAAATTGATTAACTTGATGTAGCTACATTAACATTACAATCAATCAATCACTTCATCCTGTGAACGTTCAGTATTGATTATTAATTAATTCTAAGAAAAGGATATTTTTCATGGCCACAGAAAAATAATTCTTCCTTTGTATTTACATAAGCGCTTAGAGCGCATAACAAGATCGATCATTTAAGTGACAATTTGTTTGCAGGCAGGGAGTCAGAACCAACATATATTGTGCACAAACTTTAATAACTAAATCGCGGACAAGATTAAACGGACATAAAACATACATGGCAAGAGGTAAAGTTAAAGTGGTTAGAAGAACCGGGTCAGTACAGATGGATGAAGTTATGCAAAGAGTCTAAACCTGGGAGAACCATTCCTGATAAGCTCCTTTGTCTGAGCAAAGGAGTTTACAGTTTTACTAACTACACAGCGACTTGTATTTCTTAGTACATTACTTGCATTTGCCCGGGAAGGCGTCCAGATATACGGTCGCAGGAGAAAGTCTTGATGGTTCCGTCCGATGGCTTT
Source organism: Coreius guichenoti (assembly GCA_039654105.1). Classification (NCBI taxonomy): domain Eukaryota; kingdom Metazoa; phylum Chordata; class Actinopteri; order Cypriniformes; family Gobionidae; genus Coreius; species Coreius guichenoti. Next base: position 26,074,101 of record CM077176.1, on the reverse strand, counting down.
GCAGTGGCGATCGTTTCCTTCCGTGTTGAGCGAAGGAACGACGGTGAGCTTGCATGGTTGCTTTGACTCCATCGAGGTTGAGGAAGCTGCACACGCCGTGAGGAGTTGGGCCTGCTGGCCCAACTGGCCGTGTGGTGGCATCTGGTTTCCTGTCCCACACACACACGTGAGGCTGTGTGTGTAGGCCTTATCTGGCCTGGCCTGGCCTGTTGGCCTGGGCTGCTGATAGACAGCCAAGATGACGTGTCGTTTTGGTCCAGAGGTAGAAGAGAAGAAAGAGAAGAAATTCCACCCTCCACAGTCGGGTTGACCAATGGGATTGTTGGGCTTTTCCAGCGGGAAATTCCTCTGTGGGAGATTTATGGCTCTTTATTTCAAGCAGGATTCAATGGGTCTGTGCCCATTTATACTCCAATTAATGCAACAAACACATACTGCCTCTTACAAGGAAGTGACATACATGAAAGTGTAAGTCGTGAAGTGAGCATTAATTTGATAGGAGACGCGACATATATGAGGTTACATGAACTAGCAAGTTGCTCATAAGACATGCATAAACGAAATAACATACAAGGGACACTTTACAAGACAGTTATATGCATACATACAATGTCCTGGAGTGCATGTTAATTTATAGACGGTTTGTCTATAACTTGAGGCAAAAGCGTGTGTTTTACAGGCTTTGTGTCTTAACTATGGCCTTTTCCATGTGGCCACATTTTTTATGGCCATAAAACGTCTTATCAGTTGGTATCCAGGGTAACTCCACTTTCTCTGTTGTGTTGGGGGAAGGTCTGTTACTAAGCACAAAGCATTTAAAACATATTTGTTAAATGTAACAGGCGATTATGTGTCTGATTTGCCTCAGTCGCTACAAAGGGGTAAAATGTCAAACGGCGACAGAAAGCATGACAATTGGAGTGAAGAAGAGACCGTTTCATTCTTACTTCTATAGTTGGAAAGTCCATTCAGGATAAACTTGACAGTATAGTCTCCAATATACAATATGATGATGCACAATTGCAGAGCTTTTGTGTAAACATTGCGTGAAGCGTTCATTCAGTCAGTGACACTGACACCACAAATATGCAAATAAGGACATTAAGCAGTATAAATGAACACAATAATGTTATGAGCACAATATTGTTATAGTGTCCTTTCCAATTCAAATAAAATACTTCTGCAAATAGGCCTAGTGTGAAAATATTATTTATTGTAGGCTATGTTTTTAGGGTATACACTGAAAAAAAGTGTGTTGGATTCACATGATTTAATCTTGTACATCGGTTCCAGATAAATCAGTTAAGTTAAACAAACATAATTTGTTCATGTAATTTCAAAATCATGGAATGAAGTCATTTTTAAGTATACCAATTAAGTAGTCTATAAATTATTTTAATATGGTTCCCTAACGGGATTAATTCATTACATTTTTAATATTTTTGCATCACATGACTAAATTATAAGACTAGCTGTACTAGCTAGCTTCCAAACTATTAGCTATAATTAGCTATATTAGCTTTAAGTCCCAAGCAAAGCATGTATTATAGTTTCAGCAAAAATCATTTTCGAGTACCTGATTGGTTTACATTCACCCTAAATAATTTAATCTAGTAGATTACACATTTTAGAGAATTACATTCATCGAAAGCAAAGAAATCAAGTTTAGAAGAGAAACACAATTTTGTCGCATAAATCACAAGTAAGATGATTGAGCAAATTGGACAATATGTGTTTTCCCGTTTTTTTCAGTGTATATTAATTGCTATGAAATTAACCTTAGCAAGAAAGGATATATATAAATGTACAGTATGTAACCTCAGTTTATGAATACTCAGGATTAATGGTTAACCTCGGGTGAATTATGAGCAATGTGAACCGTGAATCAAAATATAACCTAGGATTCCGTTTACCCGGAGTTTAGAATGACCCAGGGTTAACTATTTCAATATGAATAGCCCTTATGAGGGTTATTTTTAGGGGTATGGTTAGGGGAAAATATGAAAATGTGATTAGCTTAGTATAAAGACCATTATGCCTATGGAATTTCCTTGTAATGATAGGAGTACCAACAAGTGTGCTCTTGTTTTAAGCATAAACCTTACTGAGTTTTGTTTAAAACAAGAAAAAAATCACTATTTGCTAAAAATTGGATCAAATACAAAGGTTGCTGCTAAATAAAGTTCCCTAAATACTTATACGGTCTGCTCTCTGTTCCGTGACACATCACACAAATTTTAAGTGTGTGATAAGTTGTATCAGAAATAGTCCTTACTGTGCATCTGCATGTTATAAACACAATAGCTCTGCTCCAAAAGCCAGTGAGCTTTCTCACTGTCTTCTATAGCAACATCCTAACAGAAATGGAACCTCATATAAGTGACTGATTTGAAACGCTCTACATAGGCAGCAACTATATGTGTCGTATTAATAGCATTCCGCACCCAAGGCACACATGAGACTCGCCTTACAATTAATTTCAATACAGGCTGCAGGAAAGAAATGATGTGATAATAAGTGAATAGTATAGTAGATTATAATATAGTGAATGATTCCACAGTATTTAAAGCCACTAAGCCCAATTTACTACATTTGAGAAGAGTCTAAGAGGATGAAATACCTCAGTCACATGACTGCAGACCCCCTATAGTTACTCTTTGTGTGTGATGACGAGTAATAGAAGCTGTGATTAGACAGATTGATTAAGGTGCTTTGTGGACAGTATCTCTTATTCTCTCTATGTGGACTAAAGTAAAATAGAGGCCTTCTCTAACCCAGAATCATTTACAGAACCTCTCTCTCTCTCTCTCTCTCTCTCTCTCTCTCTCGCTTTTTCTGACCTACCTCATCCTTTGGTTCTGGTTCACCTCTGACCCTGAGGCGGGCAGGTTTTTCTGGACTAGAGGAGGAGAAGACGAAAGAGGAAACGGAGGTGGACACCTGGACAGAATGGTGAGTGAGAGAGAAATGAGGGGGATATTTTAGGTGGTAGATAGTGAGAACCTTTCACTGTCATTGTCTGGGTGATGAGGGTGAGTAAATTATAGAATTTTTATTTTGGGTGAACTAATTTAAAAAATATTTTAATAACTATAAAACAATATAATATTATATTATATAATACAATATAAACAATGTAATACAATAATTTCCCCTTAGCACAATGGCATACAGGACATTAGTCATTGATTTTCCACTGTTTTAAGACAACCCCTCAAAATCAACATGACTAATAACTGACATTGTCCAGTCGGAAAGGATTGGGTTTTGTCCACCTGCTCATATGAATTCAGCACCACATGGTTCATTGATAACCACATAATTAGTCAGCACTCATGAGATCACACTGGATCAGCTTTTGTTCCCTCCCTCGTGCTTTCTGCTCTGCTGAAAAGAGCAGCGCTGCTGGTCACCAGCATATGTTACGTTTTTGGATGCCAGTGTGCTGGTGTGCCCACCAAAATTCTTAATTCTGGAGGTTTATTTATTAGGACATACACTATATTGCCAAAAGTATTGGGACACCCCTCCAAATCATTAAATTCAGGTGTTCCAATCACTTCCATGGCCACAGGTGTATAAAATCAAGCACCTAGGCATGCAGACTGCTTTTACAAACATTTGTGAATGAATGGGAGCTCAGTGAATTCAAGCGTGGTACCATGATACAGTGCATCCGGAAAGTATTCACAGCGTTTTCACTTTTTCCACATTTTGTTATGTTACAGCCATATTCCAAAATGGATTAAATTCATTATTTTCCTCAAAATTCTACAAACAATACCCCATAATGACAATGTGTAAGACGTTTGTTTGAAATCTTTGCAAATTTATTACAAATAAAAAATAAATAAAAAAATCACATGTACATAAGTATTCACAGCCTTTGCCATGACACTCAAAATTGAGCTCAGGTGCATCTTGTTTCCACTGATCATCCTTGAGATGTTTCTACAACTTGTTTGGAGTCCACCTGTGGTAAATTCAGTTGATTGGACATGATTTGGAAAGGTACACATATAAGGCCCCACAGTTAACAGTGCATGTCAGAGCACAAACCAAGCAATGAAGTCCAAGGAATTGTCTGTAGACCGTCGAGACAGGATTGTATCGAGGCACAGATCTGGGGAAGGGTACAGAAACATTTCTGCAGCATTGAAGGTCCCAATGAGCACAGTGGCCTCCATCATCCGTAAATGGAAGAAGTTTGGAACCACCAGGACACTTCCTAGAGCTGGCCGCCCGGCCAAACTGAGCGATCGGGGGAGAAGGGCCTTAGACAGGGAGGTGATCAAGAACCCGATGGTCACTCTGAGATAGCTCCAGCGTTTCTCTGTGGAGAGAGGAGAACTTTACTGAAGAACAACCATCTCTGCAGCAACTTCACCAATCAGGCCTGTATGGTAGAGTGGCCACTCCTCAGTAAAAGGCACATGACAGCCCGTCTGGAGTTTGCCAAAAGGCACCCGAAGGACTCTCAGACCACGAGAAACAAAATTCTCTGGTCTGATGAAACAAAGATTGAACTCTTTGGCCTGAATGGCAAGCGTCATGTCTGGAGGAAACCAGGCACCGCTCATCACCTGGCTAATACCATCCCTACAGTGAAGCATAGTGGTGGCAGCATCATGCTGTGGGGATGTATTTCAGCGGCAGGAACTGGGAGACTAGTCAGGATCCAGGGAAAGATGAATGCAGCAATGTACAGAGACATCCTTGACGAAAACCTGCTCCAGAGCACTCTGGACCTCAGACTGGGGCGAAGGTTCATCCTCCAACAGGACAATGACCCTAAGCACACAGCCAAGATAACAAAGGAGTGGCTACGGGACAACTCTATGAATGTCCTTGAGTGGCCCAGCCAGAGCCCAGACTTGAACCTGATTGAACATATCTGGAGAAATCTGAAAATGACTGTGCACCGACGCTCCCCATTCAACCTGATGGATCTTGAGAGGTCCTGCAAAGAAGAATGGGAGAAACTGCCCAAAAATAGGTGTGCCAAGCTTGTAGCATCATACTCAAAAAGACTTGAGGCTGTAATTGGTGCCAAAGGCTGTGAATACTTATGTACATGTGAATTTATTTATTTATTTTTATTTTATTTATTTTTTTCCCTCCCTTCGTTTTTTATTTTTAATAAATTTGCAAAGATTTCAAACAAACTTTCCAATTGTCATTATGGGGTATTGTTTGTTGAATTTTGAGGAAAATAATAAATTTAATCCATTTTGGAATAAGGCTGGAACATAACAAAATGTGGAAAAAGAGAATTACTTTCGGGATGCAATGTAGGTTGCCACCTGTGCAATAAGTCCGTTTGTGAAATTTCCTCACTACTAAATATTCTATGGTCAACTGTTAGTGGTATTATAACAAAGTGGAAGCAATTGGGAACAACAGCAACTCAGCCACAAAGTGGTAGGCCACGTAAAGTCACAGAGAGGAGTCAGCGCATGCTGTGGTGTGCAGAAGTCGGCAACTTTCTGCAGAGTCAATAGCTACAGACCTCAAAACTTCGTGTGGCCTTCAGATTAGCTCAAGAACAGTGCGTAGAGAGCTTCATGGAATGGGTTTCCATGGCCGAGCAGCTGCATCCAAGCCTTACATCACCAAGTGCAATGCAAAGCGTCGGATACAGTGGTGTAAAGCACGGCGCCACTGGACTCTAGAGCAGTGGAGACGTGTTCTCTGGAGTGACGAATCACGCTTCTCTGTCTGGCAATCCGATGGACGAGTCTGGTTTTGGCGGTTGGCCAGGAGATCGGTACTTGCCTGACTGCATTGTGCCAAGTGTAAAGTTTGGTGGAGGGGGGATTATGGTTTGGGGTTGTTTTTCAGGGGTTGGGCTTGGCCCCTTAGTTCCAGTGAAAGGAACGCTTAATGCTTCAGCATATTAAGACATTTTGGACAATTTCATGCTCCCAACTTTGTGGGAACAGTTTGGGGATGGCCCCTTCCTGTTCCAACATGACTGCGCATCAGTGCACAAAGCAAGGTCCATAAAGACATTGATGAGCAAGTTTGGTGTGGAGGAAATTGACTGGCCTGCACAGAGTCCTGACCTCAACCCGATAGAACACCTTTGGGATGAATTAGAGCGGAGACTCCGAGCCAGGCCTTCTCGTCCAACATCAGTGCCAAATGCGCTTCTAGAAGAATGGTCAAAAATTCCCATAAACACACTTCTAAACCTTGTGGAAAGCCTTCCCAGAAGAGTTGAAGCTGTTATAGCTGCAAAGGATGGGCAAACTCCATATAAAACCCTATTAAGATTAAGAATGGGATGTCATTAAAGTTCATGTGCATGTAAAAGCAGGCGTCCCAAAACTTTTGGCAATGTAGTGTATATTAGATTCTGGTTCCGTTGCCAATTTGCTTCACGGTTCTGGTTCCTGTACTGTAAATGATTATCTTATTAATTTTAAGGGAGAAAGTATGGAAACTGTAATGAGAATAATTCGTATTAAGTATAGTACACTCAGAAGTCATGATGGATTAAGAGATCATTTGAAATTTCAGCTGAACTTTATTAACAAAAAAAGTCAGAAAAAATGTATACAATTCTTTAGAAAGCTTACTTTTATTGTGTGTAGCAACTCTGTTATCTTAAATGGATACTTTAGTTGATCTCAAAGTGACAAGCCCTTGTGAAAAAGGACACGTTAGCATACCTTTTAAAAGAGTGCTTACTACTTTAAAACTTTTAATGTGTCATTATTACAAAATGCATTTTTTTAAAAGTCAGTGTACTTTCTTTAGGTACATTTAAAAGACCTTTTATTTCACACTTCATCACAACGGATTAAATCACACAAAAGTGTTATAAATGCACACTCAAAAGACGATTGTTAAAGAAAGTCGAAAATAATTTGGTTCCAGTATTACTGTGACTGTTTGTCAGGCATTCCACTTTCATATCTGATATTTCCATCAACTAATTATTTCCATTAATAAAAAAAATTAAACTAAACCTTTAAGAACATGGAAACTCATGAAACTAGTTTAACTGGCAAAATTACTTGTTTTTATTTGCAAGATTTGCTAGTTAAGCTAGTTTCATGAACATGCTTGTCAATCAGCTTGATCAGCTACATTTTAATGGTGAACGACAAAATGGATGTGTTGGTCCACTAGCCAAACCAGCATAAACCAGCATGGTTTAATTTGGTCTTCACAACAGGGAAAGGAGGCTATCATTGTGAACTATATCCCACTCCAGATTTAGGACCTGTTTTGATTATGCATTGTGTAATAGAGAAAAAAATATAGAAGATCATTTACATTATTATATGGCAACATTATATAACTGATTATATAGAATATTTGATGCTTTTAGGTTTAATATTAACACAGTCTGTGTAAAATTGTGCACAACACACACTATACTTAACTAACTATAATTAAACAAGCTCATTACTGCTTTTACAAAACAGTTACCACATAATAACTGTCAGGGATATGTTTAAGTCTGTTTAGTTGTGTTTTGGCTTCGTTTCCATTGCGTTCCCTGTCCCTGTTAGACTGAGTTATGTTCGCTATCGCTAGTGTTTTTCTTTAGTTACATATATTACGTTCATCTGTTGTTCATTATTTCCCTTGGTATGCCTTTGTATTTAAGCCCATGGTTTCCTCTGTTCTTGGTTCGGTCTCGTTTATGTTTGATGGTTGCATTCTATGAGTTTCTCCTTGGATTTATTATTAAATACTGTTTGTTTCTCAGAATCTCCTGCATTGTTTGTATTACTGCAGCCAAACGTTACAATGACATTAGGGACACACGTTTTAATTTCAACATAATTTTATTAAGCGAATTCATTAGACCTTGACATTACAAAAAGTATTAGAAACAAAGAAGCCACCACTAATAATTATTGTTTTATAATACAGATTTATGTGTTTTGGGCAAGTAATATTTTGTTTTTTGTAAAAGAGAGCAGACGTGTGTGTATATATACACTCACCTAAAGGATTATTAGGAACACCATACTAATACTGTGTTTGACCCCCTTTCGCCTTCAGAACTGCCTTAATTCTACGTGGCATTGATTCAACAAGGTGCTGAAAGCATTCTTTAGAAATGTTGGCCCATATTGATAGGATAGCATCTTGCAGTTGATGGAGATTTGTGGGATGCACATCCAGGGCACGAAGCTCCCGTTCCACCACATCCCAAAGATGCTCTATTGGGTTGAGATCTGGTGACTGTGGGGGCCATTTTAGTACAGTGAACTCATTGTCATGTTCAAGAAACCAATTTGAAATGATTCGAGCTTTGTGACATGGTGCATTATCCTGCTGGAAGTAGCCATCAGAGGATGGGTACATGGTGGTCATAAAGGGATGGACATGGTCAGAAACAATGCTCAGGTAGGCCGTGGCATTTAAACGATGCCCAATTGGCACTAAGGGGCCTAAAGTGTGCCAAGAAAACATCCCCCATACCATTACACCACCACCACCAGCCTGCACAGTGGTAACAAGGCATGATGGATCTATGTTCTCATTCTGTTTACGCCAAATTCTGACTCTACCATCTGAATGTCTCAACAGAAATCGAGACTCATCAGACCAGGCAACATTTTTCCAGTCTTCAACTGTCCAATTTTGGTGAGCTCGTGCAAATTGTAGCCTCTTTTTCCTATTTGTAGTGGAGATGAGTGGTACCCGGTGGGGTCTTCTGCTGTTGTAGCCCATCCGCCTCAAGGTTGTGCGTGTTGTGGCTTCACAAATGCTTTGCTGCATACCTCGGTTGTAACGAGTGGTTATTTCAGTCAAAGTTGCTCTTCTATCAGCTTGAATCAGTCGGCCCATTCTCCTCTGACCTCTAGCATCAACAAGGCATTTTCGCCCACAGGACTGCCGCATACTGGATGTTTTTCCCTTTTCACACCATTCTTTGTAAACTCTAGAAATGGTTGTGCGTGAAAATCCCAGTAACTGAGCAGATTGTGAAATACTCAGACCGGCCCGTCTGGCACCAACAACCATGCCACGCTCAAAATGGCTTAAATCACCTTTCTTTCCCATTCTGACATTCAGTTTGGAGTTCAGGAGATTGTCTTGACCAGGACCACACCCCTAAATGCATTGAAGCAACTGCCATGTGATTGGTTGATTAGATAATTGCATTAATGAGAAATTGAACAGGTGTTCCTAATAATCCTTTAGGTGAGTGTATATATATATATATATATATATATATATATATAATTTTTTTTTATTTATTTTTTTTTATTATATTTTACACTCATGCTGTCATATATTTACTCAAAATTCAATCCATGATTGCCATTGACTTTGTCCTTCGAAAGATGACATAAAGCTTCATCTTGTGTTGTATGGACATTTCATGTTATGCTGCAGTAAATTATTAGAATCTCTGTCTTGGATGTCAGACACATAGCTATGTTTGTGGAATGATCTGTCCTTCGACATGCATTGGCTACAGGCTTGATTGGTTGTTTGATTCAACATTGGTTGTTTGATTTCTGAGCCCGGAACTTTGCATGTGTGAATCGATGCATTGGTGTGTGTGTGAAGCATAAATAGCATGACTAACAGATGTGGAGGAGGGGCTGTGATGTCATGCTGCTATTTATAGACTCCCTTACATGGTGAATTTTCTGCATGTGCGTGTTTCCATGTGTATGGCGGGTATCAAAAGAGAGAATTCATTTAAAGGAAGTCTCTCATCCAGATCATCACAAAACGCTGTACAAATGTTCTAAACAGATACAGAAGCCCAGACATTACATGTGTATTCATATACAGCATGTGAGTACAATAAAATGCCCTTAGAGCAGGTGTGAAACACGCTAACAAATCTGTCAACTGAAATTACGCTGATTTGATATTTTGTGTCTGCGTATGTGTCTATATGCTTTTTTATGCAATACTGAGAAACAAAGGGAAATTATGATGTGTCTAAAATCTAGCCACGGCACTTTTTCAGACTAATGGGCCAAAAGTGACATTATCTTCAGGGTGTGGTGTGTGTCTACACACCTTGTTCTTCATTATAAGGAAAAACACTTTATTATAAGCGATGATAGATGAGCTACTGAGCTGTGTGTGATACACACATGTGCATGTGCTTTATCACAACTGAATTCATTGTCGACACAGCAGTTTCAGATAGCACTAAATGCTAGCCTAATGCTAATAAAACCTGAGGACCCACACCTGGGAATCTAGAATGAGGTATCTGTTTCCTGTTCTTCTCTTTCTCTGTTCAGCTGACTGAGACACATTATAGAACAAGGACTGCGCCTCCTCACTAGAACTTTCTGATTTAGAAAACTGAAGATAAATAGAAGAAAGATGCTTGTTTGTCTAGCAGTGGTTTTTAGTGTCAGTTTAAAACATCTAGTTCAAAACTAAAATACTAAAAAATCCAATATCATCATCATGTACTAAGCTAGCATATATTCAGGCGAGAGACAGCTATATAATCATGGTAGATTTTAACTGAAAGATTGAACTATGTTCTCAGAACAAAAGTATTTTTAACCTGTTCTCACGAGAAAATGTAATGTTACGAGGTGGCAATTTCGTATGAATTTGTACAATGAGAATCATACAAAAACGTACGATTATTAGAAAAAAGTAAGCATGAAAGTCTACCCCTAACATATCCATCACTGGGGTGTAAGCAGATTGCGATCAAACAAATTCATATGAATTAGCCACCAATTCTCCAAAACATAAAATAGTCATGAATTGGCATGCGATTGTGTTGGTATTTTTCATAAAAGTTTGGGGAAAGTGTTTACAGTTACAGTTTTTTTTTTTTAAATGACATAAAATGATACAATTTATTAATTACAAGGTTTTTTTCTGCTCAAACAGTGGTTTAATATTTCATATAGTACCTTGCTGCTTTGCTGCTATATATATATATATATATTTTTTTTTTTAATTTTTTTTTTTAACTGTTTTAAATTTTGTATCTATCTTTTTTTTTGTGGAATGGTGGAAATGTTCAGTGGGTTTTTGTAGCCAAGACTTTAAAGTGTGTGCCTATACAAAAAGTGACTTTTAAAAATAAACACATCCTGTGAAATTTTCAAGTTGTGACATCCTGGTTTCATAGACAGGGCTTAGATTAAGCCAGGATTAAGCCTTAGTTCAATTAGGACATTTAAGTAGCTTTTGTAAATGCTCTTTATAAAAGACATTACTGGTGTGCATCTTGAGAGAAAACAATGGCACTGACATATTTTAAGATATGTCAGTGCAAGTTGCTTTCAGTTAAAACAGCTCAAACATGCATATTAAGCCCCGTTTCCACCGAAATTACCTGGGACAATTTGTACCAGGAACTCTTTTTCCCCCAGACCTGCAGCTGTCTGCATTTCCATCGCGGTCTAAAGTACCGTGAAGATTAGTCCGGTGACGTAGGACTGCGCGCGTCGACTTTACAGTTCCCACAGTATTTCGTCCATTGCAAATAAATTTAATAAAGCCTGAACCTCATTGTGGGCCCATCAGTCGTATTTTTTGAACTCCATTGTTGATTCGAAGCAAACTCTTAAACTCTTACTGCACGCACCGCAACAGACTTTTAAAAATAGTGGTTGAAATAAAATGCTGCGTCGAGTCAACCAATCAAAATGCTGCGTGAACTCAACCAATCAGCAGGTTCAGTGCCCAAGTCCCACCCCGAAAGTTCCTGAACTTTGAAAAAGTACTACCTCACGAGCAGGGCCGTTTTGAGGGGGAAATATTTACCCGGAACTTCATTTAGACCCTGGTCCCTGCGGTCGAAACACACCGAGTACCACCCCAAAGTCCCTAGTTCCTGGGGAAAGTTCCTGCGGTGGAAACGCGGCTTTAGTCTGGGACTAGGCTTAAGTCTTGTCTGTGAAACCAGGGGTTAGTGTTCCCCAGTGTTTCCTATATAGAAAACTACATGTTTGATGTATGAACAGATCTTTTTTATGATAGATTGTTTAATAGCAGACTGATACATTATGTATATCTGTGGGCTGACTAAAACTCTTTATATATTCTGGCACAGAACATAAAGGCCCGGTTTCACAGACAGGTCTTAGATTAAGCCAGGATTAGGCCTTAGTTCAATTAGGACATTCAAGTGACTTTTATTAGCGTGCCTTTGAAAAAAAACATTACTGGTGTGCATCTTGTGACAAAACAATGGCACTGACATTTTAAGATATGTCAGTGCAAGTTGATTTCAGTTAAAACCGATCAAACATGCATTTTAGTCTGGGACTAGCTTAAACCTGGTCTGTGAAACCGGGGGATAGAATTTTTGTTAACTCAAAGGCCTTGAGGATTTGGATTCCCATTTCATACAAAAGCCTGACATAAAGGTAAAACAGAGCGCTACGTTTAATCTGAACTTGATTGCTTGTTTTAAAACCCTTCACATTCCCCCATCCTCTCTTTTTTCCTCTCTTACCTCCTCTTTCATTCCTGTCTGCCTCTCCTTAATCCTGGTCTATTCCTATCTTGTCCTCTACTCCTTTCAGGGAAGTCGTTATGCAACGAGGACACATGGTGTGCGGTCACTTTAATCTGGAGGGGATGACGTCTGTGTGTGTGTAGCAGAGACCTCTGTGCTCTTAATACTCCAACTGTCTCCTCATTCATCTCTGTATCTCACATTCTTTATCTCTAAATCATTTCACATTTCTGTGAACTGACATACAGCTCTGATTCCCCATACAGCTCTGATTCCCCTGCTGTGACCTTTACTGAGGTTGTTTCCTCACCCAGTACGTCTCTCAACCCCGCAAGGTCGTTTCCAAGGACACCCTATACTCTTACTGTTTGGCCTTCTGATTGGCTATCTGGCTCTTAAAGCAAAAGTGCCCCCAGTAAGCAGATGACTTTCTGAATCAAGCACTGTAACCTCACGCTTCCACAGCATCACGACAGACTGCAGAGTCAGCACTCATACCATCACGGCATCTGAGCCATGCAATTACTTAAGATGCGCTCTGGTAAAAAAAAAAAGCACATTGCTTCTGGGAGAGAATGTTCTGTTCTCTGTCAAGCAGCACAAAACCATGTTCATATGATTAATTGGCTCAGAATAGCGGCTGCTGCACCCAGATATACTCACGCATTCTTCCTATTTTCAGTTTAAGAATAAAGAAACTAATTTGGGGAACTTCCTAGCTCCTGTTCATGTCTTTGACAGAGTGTCACCCAGTCAGAGCATTCTGACCTAGCTTAGACTAGACTCAAATGTTAGTGATTAGATTAACATTCCTGATCTGATCAGTGAACATATATACATTTCAACGCCATTCAAATGTTTTTTGAAGTCAGTTATGCTTACCAAGGCTGCATTTATTTAATAAAAAAAAAAACAGTAAAAAAATAGTAATATTGTGAACTATTATTAGAATTTAAAATAACCGTTTTCTATTTTAATGTATTTAAAAATGTAAATCATTACTCCAGTCTTCAGTGTCACATGATCCTTCAGAAAACATTCTAATATGCTGATTTGGTACTCAAGAAACATTTCTTATTATTATCAATGTTTAAAGTTTTTGTGCTGCTTAATATTTTTGTTGAAATCGTGATATATTTTTTCAGGATTCTTTGATTAGAAACTTTTGTAACATTATGTCTTCACTGTCACTTTTGATCAATTTAATGCATCCTTGCTAAATAAAAGCATTTATTTCTTTCTGACCTCAAACATTTGAACGGTATATTTTATAAATTCCATTATATATACAGTAGTACTATAAATTAGTACTATATATAATTGGATTTTTTTAGATATATAATCATTAAATTATATACTTAATATTTTTAAAATGGATAGTATATCAGTTTATATAAATTATTTATATAATAATATTTGATACATTTACTGCTTGCACTTAATTTTACAGTACATGTACTTGCATGTAAGTAAAATAAAATACTTTTTTACTTAAAAATACTGGGTAATATAAGGTAATAAAGGGGTTAGGTTTTGGTGTAGGTTAGGGTTAGTACCTAGTTATTACCCAGTTATTGTAATAACTAAAAAGTACATGGAACAGGACTGTAAAATAAAGTGCTACCCTTAATTTTACTTTAATCATTTGCACTTCTGGTACACTGTACTCTGCACAATTTTTAGCATTTACCTCTCTTTTTATTCTGATCCCCATCCTTCACCTCTTTGTGGGTACTTATTCTCCTCAACGTTCATTCCGTTTCTCTCTCCTGACTATACTGGTCACATCAGAGATGAAGTAATGTAGTAGATTATGAGGGATTCAGTTCTTACACACACATGCAGCGAATTAGCAGCAACGTTCTCACGCTACTCTACATGGTGATATAACGGTCACAGATTAAAATGAGGGTTTATTTGACTGTCTCCCTCTCTTCCTCGATCCCCCATTTTCTGAGTCAGCACAATGACTAAGAGATAAGATCACCTGACCACTGTTGCCATGGAGATGGAGATTTTTCCCCCCTTCTAGTTCTCTCTGCAGCGAGGGGGGAGGTTGGGGAGGATGCTGCCAAAGGTTAAAGAAGGATAGAGCGTACATGGTGTCAGCCATTTTGGTTCTTTAAAAATTCAGAAAAAACTTTATTAGCAATATGCCACAGACATTGCTGCCTACATTAACTTTGAAGGACTTTAACTGTGGTATACAGTTGATTAAACTATAAACACTGTACAAAATGTGGCCAGAAGCAATTTAGTAACTACTACTGCTTTGGGAAGACAAGATCAAGCTATACCAGTCATTGTAATACTCCTTACATACAAAAACACTGATTTACAGCAAATCTAAATGTGGGTGCCATAGCCAAGTTTAACCAAAGATCAAAAACAGAACAATGTGTCTCCCCTGCATATTATAGAATCACTACTTTCCATTGCAAATCAACCCTTTGGCCCTAGGTGTGTGTGCTAGTGCATGTATTCAGAGAAAATTAAGCTAAATGTGTTTATATGCAAGTCAATGATTAAATCTAGTTTTTTGTTTCTTCTGGGGCTGACATGGAGTTATTGTAAAAAGATGCATGTATTTTGTTTATATTTAGAGTAGGTATATCTTACTACACTGAAAGTCTAGGTCATGTACACGGGTTAGTATAGTAGTAGAGGGGTCTGTAGATGGTGGGTCTGATTATACATGCACACAGAGAAAAAAAAAAGTGTCAAAATTGTACCTTTAGGGGTACAACAACTTGTCACTGGGGCAGTACACTTATAAGGACATCTTTGTACCTTTTTTACCCCTAAAAGGTGCACATTAGTACCCTAGAGTACACATACGTAACTTAAGGTACTACTATGAACCTTTTTGTGGTAAAAAAGGTACAAATATGTCCTTTTTAGTGTACTGCCCCAGTGACAAGCTGTTGTACCCCTAAAGGTACAATTTTGACAGTGTGTGTAGGAATTGTACTATTCATAAACATATGAATTTGTGCTATTTATGTTCCTTTATAAGAGACATGAATAAATACTTAGAGGGTATATGTATTATTTTAATGTGACAGCATGTATTTACATTGTAAGCTTGACCTTTCCAGGGTCACTGACCCATAGGTCACACTTTGATTCTCTCTTTCTCTCTATCTTCCTCTCTTTCTAATGAACTTTGACATATTGTGTGCTGTTCTGTTTCAATGTACTGTAAATCGGTAAGCAGTATAAAGCTATTCTTCGGTTAACCTGTTGATGATAATGTATTCTGGTGCAGCTAATAGCATTAAAGTAACAGTAATTCAGATGAACTTAACCAAGATGTTTGGTACAGGAGAGTAAAGAAAAGAGAAGAATAGATGGTAATAGAGAGTAACTTGTGTCAGTAAAATAAAGAAAATAGATATTTGCGTTGGGTGAAGCATTAGGCATTCTTATTTAAAGAAGCTACAATATATCCTTTCATTATTCCAGTGTGGAAAAAAAATCGAATACAATACATACAGACATACACCACACATAATGAGGAGACCAAAACTGGTGCATTAAAATCAATCTGATAACTGCAATAACCTATATATGTATGTATATGATTGATTATATTATAATAAAGCATTCTTATAAAACACTGAGTAACATGTTACAGTATTAATGTATGAAAGTAACCTAGTTTTTAACACGTTGAACATGGGGTGTTTGAGGCCTACTGCAGTGTCGATTAGAGCTGCAGCTGTTCGTATTATCTGACAACAAATTGAATACATGTAATAAAAAAAAAACACTGAAAGAAACAATATACCAAACACGTTTACAATACATTAATCATGCAATCAAATTGATTATGACTTAGCTTATAGTTAGTCCATTTTATCAAAAAATGAGATTTTCTCAGAGCACACGATGATGCTGTGCGACTTTGGAATTCTGCATTACCGCAGGAGGAGCTTTGTCCGCATCCGATTGGAGGCTTGTACCTGCTGCCTGCGCGTTGATTGGACAGACGATACGTCGATATTAAGGCGTGCGTGCGTCTATTGGCTGAGAGCGTAAATGTGGGCGTTTCTCGTGAGGTACTCGTTTATGAGGTCGGGCAGTTGGAGAAGCGCATCTCTCACATCCACCGGTGCTTCTTTCCAGGCGGAGTGGTGCGGCAGCTGGCGGTGTCGCGGAAGGACACCAGAGCATAAAAGGCGGCAGTGCGGCTTCTTAGTTTCGCCGGCTTTATCGCAACTACAAAGAGCAGTGCACGAGACCGGCATCCCTGCGAAATGCACTGCCTCGCAGTCGAATTTCATTGGACCGTTTAGTTTTTCTGTATTTATTATTTACACAGTTGTGCAGGTTCATTAACTTAATGTTGCAACGAATAACTTCGTTTATACCTTGAAGTGAAAGAATACGCGCATTAGGTCCCTCAGCCGAGGTAAAGCACTGAAACAAAGTTTTAAACCAATTATAATTATTCGTCTTTCTTAAGATCCTTTTTGGTGACTGACATTCTCTCTTCGTAAAAGGCTGTCACTCTCTCCATCACTCTCATATTACCTGAAGAGAACGGACGGACTGCGCAACCATGGGGGTAAGACCGACATCTCTCTTTTACCGCATCATAGCAAACAGAAACGAATAAAAACATGATTTTAAACTGTATTATGCAGACTTTAAATCCTGAAAAATGCAGCGTCATGTCCTATGCTGCCAGACATAAAGTGGCAGAATGACATTGACTTGTACGCGGATTTCTAGACTGCGACACTGATGGGACAGGACGTTCTGTAACGTTATAAATGATGCGCTATAATTCTGAAATTGTTACTAGCCTATATGAATGGTCAGCAGCAGATCTAATGGAACTGATTTAATAAACTTTTAGAATGTTGTCGTCATGGTCAGCGTAGACGCAGATAACGTTTTAGCCGTTATCTTAATTGAAAGCTTGTCGGTGTTTGAATGATAATATCTGGGCGGTTATTTTAACCTTCACAAGACGGTCTAATCGGGTTATGCTAGTCAGACTTTCTAAAGGGCAACGCTGCGCAGTGCTGTCTTTTCCTCATGATTTTGTGGAGTCTGTCTCTACCTATTTATGCTCAAAAGTTGCTTGTCAGGTTGTTTTTTCAGGGCTGTTTGAGAGCATTTGTGGGGTCCTTCCCTCTGTACTTACTGACCGCAGCGCGCGGCTCCTGTTCCGAACAGTTAATCCGCATGTTCTGAATGTGCATTTGGATCATCTTTATGGACACATCCGGCATTGCCGAGTGTTTAAGTGACTGGTGTCCACACACAGACACACACACCCCAGAGCCGGTCCATCGCTGAAGTTCACATGCGTCATAATGCGGTTACCGGGAATCTGTACTAAAACCGGCTTATTTCTTGCATCTGTGACATAACGTCGCGCGGGTAATGACTGACAGGGCAGATTTAATAGATTCAGTTCTGAATAATGACTCGAAAGGTCGAATTTGAATTGTCTAACTGCGTTGGGGTGAAACGAATGTCAGACTGATTTGCGCAATTTGCCTCATCCGCGTGGTTTTATCGTGTTATATTCGGAATGACTTGGCGAGTAAGCAGGTGCGTAGCACACATCGAGCGCTGCGCAGTGAGAATGCCGGCAGCTGATGTGCGTAGCTAGTTTATAGCCGTTGCCAGGGACACGGAGATATCGGCTAAAGCAGAAAAGATGTCTTAGCAACATCGCAGGACTGAATGTCACAGACGCGCTGCAGCGAATGCGTCAAAACTGATGACTGGCAGGGCAAAAATGATTACGCAAACGGTTTTGTCAAGTCATGAGTTAATCCGAGCGCTTGTGTGTCCATTTACCTGGTTAAATGGGATGGAAAGTAACAGACATACTGGCGATTTTCGCGCAGTTTTCTTTAAGCTTTACAGCGGTTTGTTTAACGTTGCTGTGGCGTGCCGTACAGCGTCGTTCCGGTTGCTGTCGCAGTGATGCTCGTGGCGATGCACCACCATCAGCATCCCAGCTGTTTTATTCCCTATAGGCCGCCTTCTGCGTCAAACACGAGGCGGAGCCACGCGAGTGGAAATTCCCGGTACAGGCCTGTGATAGGCACGAGATGCGGATACGGAAAGCGAATAGATGAAATGAAGTAACATTCATTGTGGTCGTGTATTAGTGGAGTTCAAATGTGCCCTTAAAGGGATAGTTCATACACAAATTAAAATTTTGTAATCATATCCTCATGTGGTTTCTTCATCCTCAGCCTGTAATTTTCTTCTGTGGAACATAAAAGATGAAGTTAGGCAGTTTCAGACACCATTTACTTTGATTAAAAAAAAATCATTGAAAGTAAATGGTGGCTGAGTTTGTCAGTCCATCACATTTTTCCTATAACATTTCCGTTTGTTCTTCACAAACTATTTATTTAATTGGCAAATAAATAATTTGCTTAATAAATAGTTGTTTAGTTTCTTGCTATTTGGAAAGAGCAACTAGGGACACAAACACCAAGAAGAATGTGCACAGCTAATTAAAAATATAAATCAACTTGTATGCATGTAGTAACATGGATTTAAAATGTTCCTGAGTGTGTCTATAATGAATGTTAATTACTGGTAACGTAATCCAATTTAAATATTGTTACATTACCGAAAGAATGATAGAGACAGAGAGAACAACTGGTGGCATTCCAGTATGTAAATTTCATCTTCAGACACGTGATGATGCACCAGTAGTGTAGCCTATACACACTGCAGGTGAGTACCTGTGGGAGGGGAGGAAGGGAATGGGGAGGGGAGGGGAGGGGAGGGGTTGTGCTGCAGCGGGGAGGGGGAGCAACACAGATCCTGTTAGATGTAATTAGCTTGACTGAGCTTGTGTTTCCAGAGTGTGAGTGGGCTGGGTTACCTGGGTACAGATGGTACAGAGAACGAGTGACAAAGGATGAAGACACAGAGGTGTCCATAATGTGGAACTAGAATGCAATGATGAATACAATTTAGCAAAAAAAAAGAAAAAAAATCATATTTTAAAAGTCAATGAAGTATAAAGATTGAGTATATTTAAAGTGTAATTAATATAAGTATATACGTAAAGTAAATAAGTGATTTATGTCTATGTAATTTTTTTATGTATTTATGAATTCATTAATTTATCATTTACCCTCAAGATATAGATTGTGTTCTAAATGTAATAATGCATTTAATAAATTAATAATGTAATCAATCTGTGTATGCCCTCTCCGAGCATCACATCCTGAATAACTGAGCTAACATCCTGTATAACATCCGGACGTTCATGTTTCACCTTGTATTGAGCACATAATCAATAAATAGAGCATTTCATAGCTGCTTTTGTACTGAAATATGACTCTTTACTGTTGATATGACAGAAGCTTTTTAGCTAATTGACTCTCTGTTTTACATAGGAATTTATACTTTAATGGATCAATGTTATTGGGCCATATTTAGGGGTATGAAGGATTTGTTGTTGTAGGGGGGTAAAGGTGAAGTGTGTAATTTCTACTCTTTGTTTACACTTTTATGTCAGCTTAAAAGTGGTTTACTGATAGTTGTCTCAGTATAAAATAACATACTTCAGTCAAGTGGGTTGGATTGGATCTGTTAGGTCTCATTATCACATTCTGTCCAAGGGACGTCTGTGAGTGGAGCGAATACTCAAGGTCAGATTACCCTCTCCTTGTCTTTCCTCAGTGTTGATGTAGCGTAACTGCCCCCTTAGGTCAGAGCCGCTGTGATGCCGCTCCACCGGTGGGAACATGCATGGAGTGTCGGTTCAGGTTCCACATCCACACCACATTATTTATTGATTTAATCCTTTGTTGGTAGAGGAGCAGAGAAAGAACAGTCCATTCTAATGGAAGGAATTCTGTTGCACAGCAGACCATCGGCTCTTCTTTAACTAGAGCTGTAATGAACAATAAGTGTCAGATGTCAGAGAGAATGTGACTTAAGTACTGAGGAGAAAAAAGTGATGATACTGTGTGTACAGTATGTCTGTGTGGAGACAGAATAAAGGAATCCTCAGACAACCCTTTTGAGATGTGAAGCATCTGTGTGTCCTGCTGTGACTGTAATTTGGGGCAGTGATTTATTGTTCCAATCAAGAACATGCACACAGATGCCCCACACTCTGGCAAAGCTGATTGGCTCAGTGGATGAAGTACAGACAGATGGAAGGATGGATATTAAGGTAATACTTTAACAAGAAGGATTATAGATTTTTGTTTAAAGTGAAATGAAATTATATTGCAACAACTCCCCCTCTTTTCTTTACTCATTTAAATGTGTGTGTTGAGCTGTGCATGGAGTTACATTTAAATTTTTAAATAAAATTCTCATAATTGGAATTATTTAATCTCATTATTCTTAATTGATTAAGGGGTTTTCTAAATCAGTGATTCTCAACCTTTTTGGTTCCAAGGTCCCTTATTGTTAAAAACAGTATTCAGAGACCCGCCAAGATATTTCTGGTACTTCTGCTATACCAGTGATGCTCAAAGCAATTGAAACATTTTTCAGAAACTAGGAGGGGCAATATATAAAATAATTATAATTAAACTCCAGAATTCCAAAAGTTTACACTTTTATTGCCAATTAATTTAAAAGTCTTTTCTAATCATTTGCGAATTATTAAAAAAAAAAAAAAAAAAAAAAAATAATTATATATATTTTACAAACCCGATTCCAAAAAAGTTGGGACACTGTACAAATTGTGAATAAAAACAGAATGCAATGATGTGGAAGTTTCAAATTTCAATATTTTATTCAGAATACAACATAGATGACATATCAAAACTGTTTAAACTGAGACAATGTATCATTTTAAGGGAAAAATAAGTTGATTTTAAATTTCATGGCATCAACACATCTCAAAAAAGTTGGGACAAGGCCATGTTTACCACTGTGTGGCATCCCCTCTTCTTTTTATAACAGTCTGCAAACGTCTGGGGACTGAGGAGACAAGTTGCTCAAGTTTAGGAATAGGAATGTTGTCCCATTCTTGTCTAATACAGGCTTCTAGTTGCTCAGCTGTCAACTGCATCTTCCTCTTTATGATGCGCCAAATGTTTTCTATGGGTGAAAGATCTGGACTGCAGGCTGGCCATTTCAGTACCCGGATCCTTCTACGCAGCCATGATGTTGTAATTGATGCAGTATGTGGTCTGGCATTGTCATGTTGGAAAATGCAAGGTCTTCCCTGAAAGAGACGACGTCTGGATGGGAGCATATGTTGTTCTAGAACTTGGATATACCTTTCAGCATTGATGGTGCCTTTCCAGATGTGTAAGCTGCCCATGCCACACGCACTCATGCAACCCCATACCATCAGAGATGCAGGCTTCTGAACTGAGCGCTGATAACAACTTGGGTTGTCCTTGTCCTCTTTAGTCCGGATGATATGGCGTCCCAGTTTTCCAAAAAGAACTTCAAATTTTGATTCGTCTGACCACAGAACAGTTTTACACTTTGCCACAGTCCATTTTAAATGAGCCTTGGCCCAGAGAAAACGCCTGCGCTTCTGGATCATGTTTAGATATGGCTTCTTTTTTGACCTATAGAGTTTTAGCCGGCAACGGTGAATGGCACGGTGGATTGTGCTCACCGACAATGTTTTCTGGAAGTATTCCTGAGCCCATGTTGTGATTTCCATTACAGTAGCATTCCTGTATGTGATGCAGCGCCGTCTAAGGGCCCGAAGATCACGGGCATCCAGTATGGTTTTCCGGCCTTGACCCTTCCGCACAGAGATTGTTCCAGATTCTCTGAATCTTTGGATGATATTATGCACTGTAGATGATGATAACTTTAAACTCTTTGCAATTTTTCTCTGAGAAACTCCTTTCTGATATTGCTCCACTATTTTTCGCCATAGCATTGGGGGAATTGGTGATCCTCTGCCCATCTTGACTTCTGAGAGACACTGCCACTCTGAGAGGCTCTTTTTATGCCCAATCATGTTGCCAATTGACCTAATAAGTTGCAAATTGGTCCTCCAGCTGTTCCTTATATGTACATTTAACTTTTCTGGCCTCTTATTGCTACCTGTCCCAACTTTTTTGGAATGTGTAGCTCTCATGAAATCCAAAATGAGCCAATATTTGGCATGACATTTCAAAATGTCTCACTTTCAACATTTGATATATCTATATTCTATTGTGAATAAAATATAAGTTTATGAGATTTGTAAATGATTGCATTCCTTTTTTATTCACAATTTGTACAGTGTCCCAACTGTTTTGGAATCGGGTTTGTACTTTTTTACCGATATAATATTATTGTCACAGTTATGTTCTGTTTTGAGTTAGTTTGTCATTGATATTTTCCTTCCTGCCTGAGTTCGTTGTTAGTTTCTATGGTTATTCATTTGATTAGTCATTCTGTTCAGCTGTTGTCTAATTAGTTCCCTTTGTTTGGTCCCTGTATGTAAGTTGTGTTTCATTTGTGAGTTGTCTGGTCTCATCAATGTATACATGTTGTTGCTATTTACCTGCCTTCATCTGTGTTTTCCTGGTGGATTATATATTATAAACTTCATTTGTGAGTCATCTTCTTCATTGTGTCCTTATATACAACCCAAACATGACAGAAGGCTGGACCCAAGAAAGGATATATATTTTTGCTTCATTTTTAGTTTTAGTTTTTGTGTTTTGTTCCCCTCACAAATGGACCCTGCCTGTCATACAACTCCTGTGCCTGGAGCACTACTCTAAGGCACGCCTGCCAGCGAATAGTCCCAGTGAGAATTTCGTCACTTGTGTGGAGTGGGTGCTAGTGAACAATGGATCGGAGTTCACCATCGGCCCAGAGGAGGACATCACCATCCCCTCTCCAGACTCAGAGCCCAGCCAAACACCACCCCGCTGTGTGGACATGACACCAGAGCCCACAGCAGATGGAGAGTAGCGCCTTCCATGATGGAAAAGCCAGCGCAAGAAGGAGCAAATTATCGCCCCGGAGCCTGAATCTCACGACGCGTCTAACCAGGTGTGTGAGCCAGCAACATCATGTGCCCCCGAGGGAGTTATCGTAGAGTATGAGAGTATGGAGCGGAGCCCCACCCACCCACCCTCCCGCCACAGAGAGAGTGTCACTGCAGGACTCTATAGAAAGTTTGTTGGTGTTTAGAGAGAATGAACCTCTACCCCCGCTGATCCCACCCAGCCCTGCGCCCCTGCTGGTCCCGTCCAGCACAAAGTATTCTGCGTCTCTTCAAAACTCAGCCAATTCCCAAGTCTTCGCTGTCCTCCATCAGCTCCTCGGCTCCTCCTCTGTCTCCCCTCTGTGACGTGGAACGACCGCGGGCCTTCCGTTTTCCAGCTCCTCCTGGGCGAGTGGATCCCCTGGCTTCGCCTCCAGCTGCTGATTCCGTCGCTCCACCTTGGCTTGTCGCCCTGACTCTGCCGCCTTGGCTCCTCCATCCCTCGGCTCCACCAGGGACCATCTGCCTTACGGCTTCACTGGGTTCCCTTGGACCACCGGTTCCACATGTGTCAGACATCGCCCCACCTACAGCATAGACCTACGAGCCGTCTGCTGCGCTCCGACTTTCCACCCCTATGGCTCCGTCTGGCTCCAACCTCCCTCCAGCTACACCCTCCCTCAATCGCTCCAGTTCCGCTTCAGCCCTCCGGTACCCTGGTTCCACCTTGGGTGGTCATCGCTGCAGCTCTGTCGCGGCCTCCCAAGCCTTCGGGGGCGCTTTGTTCCATCTTGTCTTTATCTATGCCTAGGGCTCCACCACCATCGGCTTCATCTCCATCAGTCATCCCCATAGCTTCGTCGAGGAGATCTCCACCATGGCTCTTCCCTCCCTCGACTCGCCATGGGACATCATCCTGGCTGAACTCCGGGTCCCCATCTGGCTCCTCCTGCTCCGGGCTCCTCCAACCGTCATCGACACCCTGGTCTCTCCTTCTGTCATCTTCCCTGGAGTCCCGTCCTCCTCCAGAGCCTCCTCCCTCAATTGGACTGTCAGCATGAGGTCGTTCGCGTCTTTCCGGGAAGGGGCATAATGTCACAGTTATGTTCTGTTTTGAGTTAGTTTGTCATTGATGTTTTCCTTCCTGCCTGAGTTCGTTATTAGTTTCTATGGTTACTCATTTGATTCGTCCTTATATACAACCCGAACGTGACAATTATAGAGCTCGACATAACTAGAAAAATGTATATTGATTTTAAAAACAGTTCTTGACTTTTTACTTACTACTTTTTTTTTTATTTTTTTTTTAAGATTTTACCATGACTTTTCAAAGTTGAGAAATCACATTTTTAAAATTCCCTCATGCCCTTATCCAGGTTTCCAAGACCCTGTAAATAACAGTGGATGAGGGAGCAAATTAAAATAAGAAATATGATGTCATCTTACGTCTTGATTTCTTTTAGCTGTTTTAGCTTATTTTAAAGCTTGTTTTGTCTTATTTCATATCATTCTAAGACGTCTTGAAGCTCCCTTGAAAGTGTGTTGAGGCCCCCTGGTTGAGAACCACTGGTATAAAGAGTACATTAAAATATTCAGACATAAATTTGTGCCCACATAAAGAAGACATTAAACATATACAATAAATAAATAATTAACATAAAATTGAATTATCATGTAAATTGTCAGTTTTGATTTGTAGGTAGAAAAATGTTGTTTATTTCTGGTATTGCTTCAGTAAACTCCGCGAAGTGAGTCTGGCTCTTTTGTGATGGAGACGATTTAGGGGGAGCTAATCCCAGTGTTCCCGTAATCAGATTATTTAATCTGTACTTTGAGGCCCAGACCTGGCCTGGTCTACATCTCACGGCATAACAGATGGTACGGCAAGGTCACTTATAACACACACTCATTCAGTCACATACTGGATGAAGTGTTCAGTGTTATCTGCTCTTGAACAAGCACTTCATGACTCACCCCAGAGTCGTGCAAACAAATACACCCTCATGCCAGATCAACAAGGTAACACACTCATAGTGGCCATTCCATTGGCTCTGTATGGTGCCACATCTTAGGAAACACTTATATAACACATAATCTTAATATTCAAATGGTGTAAAATATGAATTTTCAGCATCATTACTCCAGTGTTGATCTGACAGCATTTATTTGAAAAACATTTTTTGTAACATTGTAAGTGTCTTTACTGTCACTTTTGATCATTTAAATGCAACATTGCTAAATAAATTGCTGTATTCATTTCTTTCAAAAAAAGATTTGAATGGTAGTGTAAGTGATCATTCAGTGCTTTGCTAACGTGTAGGACAAGTGTGCACATGGGCACATCTCTGTATTAATGAGGATTAAGGAATTTGTGTAAAAGTATACATATGTGTGCAGTATTATAAGAAAATAAAATAAGTCCTCTAACTCTAAAAGCTTTTAAAGGCAGGATAACACACAGACCCTGGAGAATCAGTGTGCTTTTTACAATTCTATAAACACAAACATTCATGAAGGCTGCAGTCGCCTGGCAAACTCGAGCAGATGTTTGCTCTTCCCAAAGGGAAGGTTTGCTTAGCTTATTTGCCGACTAGCATACATTGTCATCATCATCAGAAAGTCAAACTCAGTGAGGAACAAGAGGCTTTTTTACAAAAATGTTCAAGCCCCTTGTTCATCTTGACTGGTATCACTTACTGTTTTGATGGTTTTGATATTTGCTGAGTTGGTCTATCAAAAATAAAAAAAAGTGGAGAGATTCTTAATTTGTGTCTTACTCCAGTGCTTCTCAACATTCTCAACACGACATTGCTTTTTCAGTTGTTTGTGATTTACTGGGTAAGGTAAAATAGTTTTTTAAATTACAATTTAACCTTTAAGTAAATTAAAGGTGCACTGTGTAGTATTTAGGAGGATCTATTGACAGAAATGCAATATAATATACATAACTATGTTTTCAGTGGTGTATAAAGACCTCGCATAATGAACCGTTATGTTTGTATTACCTTAGAATGAGCCATTTCTATCTCCATACACGCGGGTCCCCTTACAGTGAAGTCACCATTTTGTGCCGACATTTTTCCACAGTAGCCCTAAACGGACAAACTGCTCTATAGAGCGCTAGCTACTCTCTGCTGTCTCAGACGACGACATCTTTGTCCTGTGTCGGCCACCGTAGCTTCTCTATGTGCTTCGAAAGTGAGGGGTGAGCGGTGGGTGGTTGCAATTTGCAACCTCACCGCTAGATGCCGCTAAAATTTACACAGTGCACCTTTAAGTAAATTAACTTAATATCTTGATTTTAGTTATTTTACCATATTTTAGTGTTTTGTATTATTTTGAGTCATCTTGAGGCCCACTTGGAAGATAGCTGAGGCCCCCAGTGGGCATCGCCCCCCTAATTGAAAGAACCACTGTTTAAGTCCATGTTTATTAGCTTTGAGGCTAACATCTGTATACTATTGTACTCCCAAAACTACTATTGTACTTAGCAAAATTAACCAGATAAACACTGTAAATTTAAAATTTACAGTCGTTCTTCTCTAGGAAAATGGACCAGAAATATTGATGACTCATCTTGCACTGCACAGATTTTGGCCCAATCCAAAAGAACTTTTTATAACTTTGTGCTTTCTCTCTTTTGCAAAGTCTACCTCAGTCACTCTGTCCAAACTTATATAGGACATATAAGTCCCTGGGCTCAGCAGCCACACACTTTTCTTCTCTTTGTGTGTCTTACTCTTTAGAATGTGATGCACACATGCTGACTGAATGAGTCCTTTAGTTTCAAGAGCATCAATAATTTGTGACAAGAGTTCAGGAAACAGACCTCGGCACCAGAGACAGTGTGTGTGTGTGTGTGTTCTGACTCAGTCAGTAAAAGCGTCAGTGTGCTGGCGTGTAATTCCAACCCATCGGCTCTGGTTCTCTCACAGAGCAGTACTGTATGTTTTTCTCTGCAAGGAACACACAGTCAGTAACTTTACCACAAGAGCACAATTATATCTTATCAGGAATTAGATAACCACTGTTACCGCTTAATGACACAAAGCTAAGACTTCTACTGTAAACCATACTGTTATTTAAATCACATAAATTTAGCCTATTCAATAAAAAAATAACTTCCAGATTAAAGGTTTTTCTCCAAGGTCCAAATAAGTAGTTTTGGCACATAAAGATTCTTAAGTTACTTAATAGTTTGCTATTAACTTTATTATGAACTGAACATAATATGTTTTTAAATTGCAGTGTAAGAATTATATTATTCACATTCACACATTATATATAGCATACCTGTACATACATATATTGTCTATTTTGTATATTGTGTATTTTTTATATATTTATTTTTAATCACTTATTTTTATTATCTGTCTTGTCACTGTCAAGTTTATGTAGGATATTATGAATATTCTTCACAATAAGCCAACAAAACATAAAAAAATATGAGGACAACTAATTAAATTTAAATAATTAAATTAAGCAAATTTTATAAACAACATTTTAAGAAATGTTTTGTAATTTTTTCAGTGCGTCTTCCATTAGCAGGTGTGGCCAAAAGTTAGTTTTGAACTCTGATCTTCTTCATTTTCTCAGACCCTCTCTGTTGTCTGACAGTGAATCTCTCAACATGAGTTTTACTCAAAGTAAATATTAATCTGATATCTCTTCAAAATTGCATCAGGCTTGTCTGTGAGAGAATGAGAGCGCTCTTCTCCTATTTCCTCTCAGTTATTATGCCGCAGTGCAGGTATCATTGCAGATGTACATTGCACACACACACACACACACACGTTGGGTTTTCATGTTTTATTAGGAATTTCCATAGACATAATGATTTTTATACCATACAAACTGTATATTCTATCCCCCTACACTAAACCTACTCATCACAGAAAACTTTCTGCATTTTGACATTTTCAAAAAAAAATTATTTCATAAGATTTGTAAGCTGTTTTCCTCATGGGGGACCAAAAAATGTCCCCACAAGGTCAAAAATGACCGGTATTACTATCCTTTTTGGGGCATTTGGTTCCCATAACGTAGGGAATACCAGGTACACACACACACACACATATGCGTATAGCATAAAAGTGTAACATATTACACTGTATATACTATTTTCCTGTTTATTTTTTTTTTTAATCTATTTTCCTCTGTCTCTCATTCAGTTTTTTCCAGCTCTCATTTCTCTCATTGTTCCTTTTGTTCTTTGTGTGTGTATTCAGCTGTTTTTCAATTTTGTAGAGATGAAAGATGACCCGTTTGTATGTTTGCAGTGTTTCTATGTGTGTGTCGTCAGCTTTCACACTTTTAGCCACTTTTACAAAGCCAAACTCAAAAAATAAAAACCCACTATAGATGTGCTACTATAGTGACAAGATGTTTCATCTTTAAGATCAGTGTGCGCTGATAGGGGTAATCCTCACTTTCTATTCACTTAATTATTTAGTGGTGTCACCTTCCGCACATGCACTCGCTTTTGTCACAGGATCTGTGGCGCTGTTGTGTGTGCTGTGCAGGCTGGTTAGAAGTGTGTGTGTGTGTGTGTGTGTGTGTGTGTGTCCGGTTGGTTTTGGGCAGGTGGCGTCCTGCTGAGAGTCATCAGACATTAAATGCAGCCGCTGACGGCGACAAGCTCTCACGCTGAGAGAGCAGCAGGTCAATATCTAATTACCCCACAGGAAGTGGCAAATATTCCTCTATCTCTCCCATTTTCTCTCTGGTAACCTCTATCTCTTTGGATATCTCTCTTAGTCCGTCAGCTTTCTGCCAGTCCCTACCCCCGCATGCTCCTCTCTCTTTCCATCTGTCTCCTGCTCTGTTTCTCCTCTTTATCCATCCATCTTGTTCTCTCACATTCTCATTTTTTTTTAATAGGTATCACCTGGCTGCATGTGTGAGTCTGTGCCTTTCGGTCTAAACCAGTCATGTCAGCTGACCATAACCATGCAGATAAAAACCTCAGTCAAATTTCGTGCCTTGTTTTGGCTGTGTTTTACGTCACTGCTTGAATTTGCAAATTAAATCAAAAGATGTCTGGTTCGGATTGCTTTTAAAAACTCCTCTTGTACATAAGGCTCAATATAAGGATAATTTCTGATTGTCCTGAATTTTTTGGTATTTTCTTGGCAATATTTTGGCAAAACAAAAATTAAACAATAATACATTTTTTTAATATAAAAATAAATAAAATGCTGGATTAATAGTAATATAAAATATAGTTAAAATTGTTTTATTTTATTTATTTTTTAAATGTACTATATTTTTATATATTATATAAAATAAAAATAGTAAAAACATTAATGTTATATATTTATGAGTATTAAATATATTAAATATAAAATATATTAATACTTATAAATGTATTCATATATTTTTATTAAACTTTTTTTTTCTTTACAGAACAAAGTATATACAGTGGTGGTCAGAATTATTGGCACCCCTGGTAAATATGATCAAATATGGCTGTAAAAAATAAATCTGCATTGTTTATCCTTTTGATCTTTTATTCAAAAAATTCACAAAAATCTAAACTTTCATTTTATTAAAACGTGTTTTGGAGAAAAGCATTTATTTCATAATGTGATTTACCCCCCACTTTCAATTCTTTTACTTCAATGAAAGTTTAGATTTTTGTGAATTTTTTGAATAAAAGATCAAAAGGATAAACAATGCAGATTTATTTTTTACAGCCATATTTGATCATATTTACCAGGGGTGCCAATAATTCTGACCACCACTGTACAATAAAACTATTAGTACACATTTTATCTTTACAAAAAATACAATTTTAATTCCTAATAATAGCGTTTAGATTTAACAACATTATATACAGTGGGGAGAACAAGTATTTGATACACTGCCGATTTTGCAGGTTTGCCCACTTACAAAGCATGTAGAAGTCTGTAATTTTTATCATAGGTACACTTCAACTGTGAGAGACGGAATCTAAAACAAAAATCCAGAAAATCACATTGTATGATTTTTAAGTAATTAATTTGCATTTTATTGCATGACATAAGTATTTGATACATCAGAAAAGCAGACCTTAATATTTGGTACAGAAACCTTTGTTTGCAATTACAGAGATCATACGTTTCCTGTAGTTCTTGACCAGGTTTGCACACACTGCAGCAGGGATTTTGGCCCACTCCTCCATACAGACCTTCTCCAGATCCTTTCAGCTCCCTCCAAAGATTTTCTATTGGGTTCAGGTCTGGAGACTGGCTAGGCCACTCCAGGACCTTGAGATGCTTCTTACGGAGCCACTCCTTAGTTGCCCTGGCTGTGTGTTTCGGGTCGTTGTCATGCTGGAAGACCCATCTTCAATGCTCTTACTGAGGGAAGGAGGTTGTTGGCCAAGATCTCGCGATACATGGCCCCATCCATCCTCCCCTCAATACGGTGCAGTCGTCCTGTCCCCTTTGCAGAAAAGCATCCCCAAAGAATGATGTTTCCACCTCCATGCTTCACGGTTGGGATGGTGTTCTTGGGGTTGTACTCATCCTTCTTCTTCCTCCAAACACGGCGAGTGGAGTTTAGACCAAAAAGCTCTATTTT
This sequence comes from Coreius guichenoti, assembly GCA_039654105.1. Lineage (NCBI taxonomy): Eukaryota > Metazoa > Chordata > Actinopteri > Cypriniformes > Gobionidae > Coreius > Coreius guichenoti. The sequence continues at coordinate 26,043,205 of CM077176.1, read as the reverse complement.
TGTCTCATCAGACCACATGACCTTCTCCCATTCCTCCTCTGGATCATCCAGATGGTCATTGGAACTTCAAACTTCAGACGGGCCTGGACATGCGCTGGCTTGAGCAGGGGGACCTTGCGTGTGCTGCAGGATTTTAATTCATGACGGCGTAGTGTGTTACGAATGGTTTTCTTTGAGACTGTAGTCCCAGCTCTCTTCAGGTCATTGACCAGGTCCTGCCGTGTAGTTCTGGGCTGATCCCTCACCTTCCTCATGATCATTGATGCCCCACGAGGTGAGATCTTGCATGGTGCCCCAGACTGAGGGAGATTGACCGTCATCTTGAACTTCTTCCATTTTCTAATAATTGCGCCAACAGTTGTTGCCTTCTCACCAAGCTGCTTGCCTATTGTCCTGTAGCCCATCCCAGCCTTGTGCAGGTCTACAATTTTATCCCTGATGTCCTTACACAGCTCTCTGGTCTTGGCCATTGTGGAGAGGTTGGAGTCTGTTTGATTGAGTGTGTGGACAGGTGTCTTTTATACAGGTAACGAGTTCGAACAGGTGCAGTTAATACAGGTAATGAGTGGAGAACAGGAGGGCTTCTTAAAGAAAAACTAACAGGTCTGTGAGAGCCGGAATTCTTACTGGTTGGTAGGTGATCAAATACTTATGTCATGCAAATTAATTATTTAAATCATACAATGTGATTTTCTGGATTTTTGTACCTATGATAAAAATTACAGACTTCTACATGCTTTGTAAGTGGGCAAACCTGCAAAATCGGCAGTGTATCAAATACTTGTTCTCCCCACTGTATATATATATATTATGAAAGTATGATCAAAACTAAACGATATACCTGTGCAAATAAAAATAAAAAATCAAGTGGTTCTATTACATTTTTAAATAATTTTATATATATATATATATATATATATATACACACACACACACACATATATATTTAAAATGTAATAGAAACACTTATTTTTATAAATTATTATATAATTTATGTATATGTTTAGTTTTGATCATACTCTCATAATTGAAATGGCCTGGTTCTTTTCATACATTGACCAGCAGGGGGCTCTACTCATCCAGAACATCATGTGAGAGTTCCTGTTACACAGGGTCTTGCCTCAGTAATTTCCTGGAAGGGAATTCACTCTTCACATATCGACAGTGCTACAAGAATAGTACTTTATTCCCTGGAGAAAGGCATGTTGGTTGTTCTGGAAGCTCAGTATTGATCAGCCTGTGTGGACAGATGATACATGGTTTCCTGCTTTAATGATGACTAAAATAGCACCACCTGAGAGTCTCATGGGAGCCATCTTGTTTCTGCTCTCTGTGCTGCAGTCTTCTGGTATCATTTGATTACACATGCAGCCAATAGAAAAAGAGGATTTACATAAGGAATTGAATTATGATAGTACACTGAAAGGTCAAAATCTGTCCATGACAATAATTATCTTGAGGTTATATATTTTTAATCTGAAAAAATAATCGGCCTGTTAGAGGAAAACAGAACTGGAATATTGTACTGAAATTTGATCTCTTACTTCATTAGCATAAAGAACAAAGTGTAAAAATTTGATTTAAGTTGTTTTAAAACTCGTGAACTCACTGAACTGTTTATGTGTGCAAGTTTCACTTCACATTTTAGACTTTCATGTCACTTTGATCTGAAACAGACACATATTCAGTCTTTTTGATGAAAGAGTGATGTCTCTGTGTTAATGTGAATGACATGAAGGAGGGAAGATCTGTATTCTTTCAGCAAATTAAATTAGCTTTATTTAACCTCTTTGAGTTGAACACACAGTGAAGAGAGCAAGAGGGGTGTTTGTGTTTAGTTACCACTCATGATCCACCATCTACCAGAAACAGTGTTCAAACCGAAATCAATATCAGTTCATTATCTTCATTATGATCTTACATTGGTGGTGTTGTCATTATTACTGAACCACATCAGACAGAGAAAAAACTCAGTTTCTGTAATGGATTAAAAAATGGATTGTCTAAAGTTGATTACCTGATTATTCTCTCTCTCATCTCTATCATTTTTGTTTTAGTATGGACGGTCGGATAGCTACCGCGTGGCCACCACGCAAGATAAAGATGATAAACTTTCTCCAAAGAAGAAAAAGGCAGCAAAAGATCTTGATGAGCTGAAGAAAGAAGTTCCCCTGGTAAGAATCCCACTAGACAAGTAGCATGTTTATAGTCGTTTTGCCTTTTTACTTTGTTAAATGTTCCTTTTTAACTTCCATTTCAGACAGAACACAAGATGTCAGTTGAGGAAGTATGCCGGAAATTTCAGACAGACATTGTTCAGGTAAACTCACACATTATTTAGTGTTTGCTAAATCCAGATTTCCATGTTTGCTAAATTATAATAGTGCAGAAAATACTCCCCTGAGTTTAGGTTTATAAACACATCATTTGTCTGGGGATTGACTGTTGTGATGCACTTCTCTTTATTGACCACTAGGGAGCACCATACTCTGGATCTTTTTGCATCCCATGTAGGATACCTCTTGTACTTCTGCTGTAGTCAAGTCAAGTCACCTTTATTTCGATAGCGCTTTATAAAATACAAATTGTTTTAAAGCAGCTTTACAGGGATAAACAGGAAAATAATGATTCAATGATGCAAACGTCAGTTCTGTTCAATTCTGCTGCAAAGCAGCTCTTAAAAGAAAATAGTGTCATTGTTCAGCTGAGGTCAGTTCAGTGTTGATTCAGTTCTGGTCAATAACTGGGTAAAGATCATCAATGTAATGATGACAGAGCTGCTTGTTTTCAAACTTTTTAATTAACAGAAACTAGAAGTGTCAGTGGATGGCACTTGATTCAAGACGTTTAATTAACTGTATGTTAATTAAATATGTGAAAAATAAAATAAATGAGATGTCAATTTACACATTTTACATCTTGATATTTAGAATTTTAAGTTATATAAATATTTATATAAAATAATAAAATGTTTATTAATTTATTTCTTTATTAAATATTAATTTATTTCTTTATTAAATAATTAAACAAGCATATATAATAGCATATAAAATGAATTTAATTTTATGAACACATCTTCATTGGTCTTGGGAATGACCGTTGTGCTGTACATCTCATTATTAACCATATTATAGTTATTTAATATTATTTTTAGGGCTGTCAAACAATTAATCACGATTAATCGCATCCAAAATAAAAGTTTGTGTTTACATAATATATGTGTGTGTACTGTGTATAATTATTATGCATATATGAATACACACACATACACTCACCTAAAGGATTATTAGGAACACCTGTTCAATTTCTCATTAATGCAATTATCTAATCAACCAATCACATGGCAGTTGCTTCAATGCATTTAGGGGTGTGGTCCTGGTCAAGACAATCTCCTGAACTCCAAACTGAATGTCAGAATGGGAAAGAAAGGTGATTTAAGCAATTTTGAGCGTGGCATGGTTGTTGGTGCCAGACGGGCCGGTCTGAGTATTTCACAATCTGCTCAGTTACTGGGATTTTCACGCACAACCATTTCTAGAGTTTACAAAGAATGGTGTGAAAAGGGAAAAACATCCAGTATGCGGCAGTCCTGTGGGCGAAAATGCCTTGTTGATGCTAGAGGTCAGAGGAGAATGGGCCGACTGATTCAAGCTGATAGAAGAGCAACTTTGACTGAAATAACCACTCGTTACAACCGAGGTATGCAGCAAAGCATTTGTGAAGCCACAACACGCACAACCTTGAGGCGGATGGGCTACAACAGCAGAAGACCCCACCGGGTACCACTCATCTCCACTACAAATAGGAAAAAGAGGCTACAATTTGCACGAGCTCACCAAAATTGGACAGTTGAAGACTGGAAAAATGTTGCCTGGTCTGATGAGTCTCGATTTCTGTTGAGACATTCAGATGGTAGAGTCAGAATTTGGCGTAAACAGAATGAGAACATGGATCCATCATGCCTTGTTACCACTGTGCAGGCTGGTGGTGGTGGTGTAATGGTGTGGGGGATGTTTTCTTGGCACACTTTAGGCCCCTTAGTGCCAATTGGGCATCGTTTAAATGCCACGGCCTACCTGAGCATTGTTTCTGACCATGTCCATCCCTTTATGACCACCATGTACCCATCCTCTGATGGCTACTTCCAGCAGGATAATGCACCATGTCACAAAGCTCGAATCATTTCAAATTGGTTTCTTGAACATGACAATGAGTTCACTGTACTAAAATGGCCCCCACAGTCACCAGATCTCAACCCAATAGAGCATCTTTGGGATGTGGTGGAACGGGAGCTTCGTGCCCTGGATGTGCATCCCACAAATCTCCATCAACTGCAAGATGCTATCCTATCAATATGGGCCAACATTTCTAAAGAATGCTTTCAGCACCTTGTTGAATCAATGCCACGTAGAATTAAGGCAGTTCTGAAGGCGAAAGGGGGTCAAACACAGTATTAGTATGGTGTTCCTAATAATCCTTTAGGTGAGTGTACATGTACAGTACATATTTAAGAAATATTTGCATGTATATACTGTGTATATATATATATATATATATATATATATATATAATTTATATTATATATAAATATAAATATTTTATATATAAATATAAAACATTTTTCTTAAATATATACATGCATGTATGTGTATTTATATATACATAATAATTATACACAGTACACACACATATATTATGTAAACAAACTTTTATTTTGGATGTGATTAATTGTTTGACAGCATATCTTTTTAATAAATAAACAAATAATTTAATAATTTAATAATTTCAAGTCATCTTGTGGTCTTCTATAACAGACCCTTAGTAGTACACAGGATACATGATATGTTCACACTGTGAGTACTTAAAATAAAACTGAATGTGTATTAATAGTAATGTTTGCTAATGATTAATTTTGACAATGATCTCTCTGTCTTTCTCTCTCTGCAAAAGGGTTTAACTAATGCAAAGGCCAGAGACTATCTGGTGAGAGACGGGCCAAATGCTCTGACCCCGCCACCCACAACACCTGAGTGGATTAAATTCTGTCGTCAGCTGTTCGGAGGTTTCTCCATCTTGCTGTGGACCGGAGCCATTCTCTGCTTCCTGGCCTATGCCATTCAGGCTGCCACCGAAGATGAGCCGGCTGGAGATAATGTGCGTATATACATCACACGCCAGTGTAAGGGTGGGTCGCCTACAGTGGTTCAGGCTGCAGGGTTGCCGAAAGACTAAAGAAACGTTATCAGCAAGATTGTAGAAAACTGTACATTTCTCGTCTTTACCACCCACTGCAACTTATACCAACGACGGAAATAAGCGCAGTTACAATAGCAAAATATGTGGGAGAGCGTTGCTAGAATGTGACTATATTGTATTGCAGTAGGTAGCACTTCAATGTCAATACCAAATCAAAACTAGTTAGCACATCATTTGTAATAGAAAGGATTTAATGACAATTTCTGGTTATGGTTACACTTAAAATAGTTACAAAATAGATGTATGAGATGATAAAAACTTATACCATTAATCGTACCCAGCATGAATGTTACCTGAGGGATAGAAAGGGAGAGAGAGAGGGAGAGAGAGAGAAAGAGACAAAGAGAAGAAGAGAGCAAAGAAGAGAAGAGCCAAAGAGAAGGCCCCCAAATAGAGAGAGAACCAGAGAATCAAGAAAGCCAGAGAATTAAAAGAGACAGAGCAACAGTTAGATCTTCTTTTTATCTGTTCCTTGACCATGTGACTGAAACCCTAATGTGAGATATTCAAACTGACCAATCAGACCAAACTTCCCCCACTGTACTAAAGGTGTGACACATTTTGGCCTACAGGCCTTCAGCATCTCTTTGTCTTTAGGAATTCCAAATGGCCCTTCTGATAAGAAAGATGGGGGTTGAAAACAGTGAAGCAAATGTCTTTGTTCAATTTCAAATATCAAATATCTTTGATTATTTTCAATCCTACACCAGCACCCTGCCACAAATGCCTTTTCAGTAAATCTGCATTAAATACGAATATGATAACCGAATGTGTCTTCTCTGGTCTCCTCTCAGTTGTACCTGGGAATCGTGCTGTCTGCCGTGGTCATCATCACTGGCTGCTTCTCCTACTTCCAGGAGGCAAAGAGCTCCAAGATCATGGAGTCATTTAAAAACATGGTGCCACAGGTACTGGCAACATTCCATGCAAAACTTAAAAGACACAGAAATGCAAAGAAACAGTGAGTAGAAATGACACTCTTTCTGTCCACAGCAAGCGTTAGTGATCCGTGAAGGAGAGAAGATGCAGATCAACGCTGAGGAAGTGGTAGCAGGTGACCTGGTGGAGGTCAAAGGTGGAGACCGAATCCCAGCTGACCTCAGAATCGTCTCTTCTCATGGCTGCAAGGTGGTTTATAAACCTCAGTCATTTGTCAAGAATCTGTGAAACCTGTGGTGCTACCTAGTCAACAATTGTGTGTCTTTGACATCATACGTAGGTGGATAACTCCTCCCTCACTGGCGAATCAGAACCTCAGACAAGATCACCTGACTGCACTCATGACAACCCTCTGGAAACCCGCAACATCGCTTTCTTCTCCACTAACTGTGTGGAAGGTGCGGGATTTACTTCAGTGTTAAATGTGTCTATCTACATAAAAGTCAAGTTCAAAAGTGTGACTTTTTCTGTTTCACTGTTAGGTACTGCTCGTGGTATTGTGGTCTGCACTGGTGACCGCACCGTGATGGGCCGCATTGCCACGCTGACCTCAGGACTGGAGACAGGGAAAACCCCCATCGCCAAGGAGATTGAGCACTTCATTCACATCATCACAGGCGTGGCTGTCTTCCTGGGACTGTCTTTCTTCGTTCTGTCAATCATTTTGGGATACTCCTGGCTGGAGGCTGTCATTTTCCTCATCGGAATCATCGTCGCTAATGTGCCTGAGGGTCTGCTGGCTACTGTCACTGTGAGCACATGCAGTCATCTAAGCATTTGAATACTGTTCAGAAGGGTTGGGACCCAAGAATCAAAAACATACAGTGCAACCAGTGTCTGATTCCAAAGTGAATGACTCTTATGAACCTGTTCTTTTTAGTCCATCAAAACAAATTCAGCATGACCAGGTTGTACAATTCCTAAACAAATTACTCAAAAGGCTCATCCAGGGTAGTCCAATTCCCAAGCGAACGATAATCAAAATGCATCAAAAAATTCAGCACAACCAGTAAAGTCAGATTCCCGAGCAAATGACTCAGGTTCTTTTTATTGCATCAAAACAAACAATGGATTTATAATAGTGCTGTCAAAAGACCATTTTTAATCGCGATTAATCACTCCCTTTTTTGCTATTAATCGCATACTTGTCGTCGTGAAATAAGCAGACATCATTTATCTTGCTTAAGTTTATTTTGTCATCGTTTGCTGTAAAGTAAACTATCAGATTTAAGGGTGATTCTCACAAAACTGTATTTTCTGCAAGTTTTTTTCAAGGTAAATTTAAGTGTCTTTCCAAAAAAGGACACTTGGAGACTCCAAAAGGTCATCTAATAACCAAATGATATAAGGAGTCCATATAATTCATAAATTTATGCTCACCAAAGCACACACACAAAATAAAACATTACAGAACAAAACATTTCAGAATTCAGTGTACAGTATGTGTACAATGCAAGAGCTTGTTTAGAGCTTGTTTACGTTTTACACGTCAAGTTGCGATACTGAACAGGACCACATGGAGATGCCAAAAAAAAACCTAAACCAACCGCCTTGGCCTGACTGCATATGTCTACTACAGTACACAGATCCATTCAGAAATACTAAACACAGCAACATAGACATGACAGATAAAAATTAGGCATGACAGCCCTAATTTATAAGTTATTGGATTGCATTTATACTGCATCTAAAAAGGCTATGAAAAGTCAGTGAAAAGTATGTGCAATTATTGAAATTATAAATTCCTAATCATTTGGCATTAAAATTAGTTAGTTTTTCTTCCAAATATGCCTTCCTCAAAACTGCTAAAACAATGGTTGTTGGAACTATTAAGGAACCGAACAATTTAAACAAATTGATTTAACAAATTCCTTAATGAAATTGAACTAATGTCTCTCTGTTGTCTCTTTAATCTCAGGTGTGTCTCACTCTGACGGCTAAGCGTATGGCTAAGAAGAACTGCCTGGTTAAGAATCTTGAAGCTGTAGAGACACTAGGATCCACCTCAACTATCTGCTCGGACAAGACTGGAACATTGACCCAGAATCGAATGACTGTTGCACACATGTGGTTTGACAACCAGATCCATGAAGCCGATACCACTGAAGATCAGTCTGGTTTGTTCCTTTCTTCTTATGCAGAGACCAATGATAGTTTTGTCTTTCCCACTTTATGACTCCAGTTTTTCTCTCCTGAGTCTAAGTTGGTCTCTCTCTGCAGGTGCATCATTTGATAAGAGCTCCGTGACATGGGTGTCTCTGGCCCGTGTGGCGGCACTGTGTAACAGGGCTCAGTTTAAGGCAGGACAAGATACTTTGCCCATCCTAAAGAGGGACGTGGCGGGTGATGCTTCTGAGTCCGCCTTGCTTAAGTGTATTGAGCTGTCCTGTGGTTCAGTCAGGATGATGAGAGATAGGAACAAGAAAGTAGCCGAAATCCCATTCAACTCTACCAACAAATATCAGGTTTGTCATCAGTATTTGATTTGAACAGCAAATATCAACTTGAGTTATGATCATTGGAAGAGCTGAGGTTCAACAACCAACAAATAGCATTTCAACACTCCATAAAATATGACATGCAAACTTCTCTAGTCTATTAAACTTGCCATTGTGTACTGCAATACATTCTTATGAAAATATTTTAAATATTGTTGGTTCCTATAAATCGTCTGGAGCAGCTCTGCAGCATATCCATCTTTATATATTTCCCCAGCTGTCCATCCATGAGACGGAAGACCCCAACGATAACCGCTACCTGTTGGTGATGAAGGGGGCGCCAGAGCGCATCCTAGATCGTTGTTCCACCATAATGCTGCAGGGTAAAGAGCAGCCCATGGATGAAGAGATGAAGGAGGCCTTTCAAAATGCCTACCTGGAGCTTGGAGGACTTGGGGAGAGAGTGCTGGGTGCGTAATATATGGTGTCATTACACAGCACTCTGGAATACTCTATTCTGATTGGTCAATCACAGCATTGTAGGTCAAATATTTTGCGTAATGACTGCTAAACTGTATAATTGATCGTTGTTCATTTTCTACACTTTGATAGCACTCTGTGGTTTCTTTCTTCATTCAAATATTTAAAAAACATTTAAAATATTTCAATTTATTTATTTGGTCAGTGGTTATGTAATGAGGATAATGTAAAAATTGAGTATATATAAAATGCATTTTAATAAAGTATATGCACTACTGGTCAAAAATGTGAAAAATATAGATTTTTTTTGTCATCAGAGGAATAAATAAAATATATTCAAATAGAAATCAATATTACTGTTTTATTGTATTGTTTATTATTTATTGTTTATATGTATAAAATATTAAAAAATATGTAAACTTGCTTCCTTTCCACAGGATTCTGTCATATCTTAATGCCCGAGGACCAGTACCCAAAAGGCTTTGCCTTTGACGCAGATGATGTAAATTTCCAGACAGACAACCTTTGCTTTGTGGGACTGATGTCAATGATCGACCCGCCCCGCGCTGCCGTGCCCGACGCCGTGGGAAAGTGCCGTTCTGCTGGAATCAAGGTCATCATGGTGACAGGAGATCACCCCATCACTGCCAAGGCCATCGCCAAGGGTGTGGGCATCATCTCAGAGGGTAACGAGACTGTGGAAGACATCGCTGCCCGTCTCAACATCCCCGTCAGTCAGGTCAATCCCAGGTAAACCAGCACTGTAAATGCACACAGCTTCTCAACATGCATTGAAGGTGTGGTCACATTAGCGGAATTTTGCGAGCAAAAAAGGATCCATTATCATATCTGTTGCCCTCATGCAAAATTCCAGATCAAGTGGATTATTATTGAAATGAAAAAATTTGCAGAACAACATGACTGCACCTTTAATCAGTTTATATCTATATATACATATTAGTGTATTTATATGTTTTTTGTTTGTTTGTGTGTTTTAGAGATGCCAAAGCTTGTGTGATTCATGGAACAGATCTGAAGGACTATTCTCAGGAGCAAATAGATGAAGTTCTGCGGAACCACACTGAGATTGTGTTTGCCAGGACGTCTCCTCAGCAAAAACTCATCATTGTAGAGGGTTGCCAGCGACAGGTAAATGCATATCCTAGCATTCAATATGGTTTATGATCATGTCAATAATGTCCTGATTTAATCTTTCTTTCTTTCCCTTTTCTCCTCTGTATCTTTTTCTGTCACTCAGGGGGCCATCGTGGCTGTAACAGGCGATGGTGTGAATGACTCTCCAGCCCTGAAAAAGGCTGATATCGGTGTCGCTATGGGCATTTCGGGGTCTGATGTGTCTAAACAGGCTGCTGACATGATTCTGCTAGATGACAACTTTGCTTCAATTGTCACTGGAGTAGAAGAAGGTGCGTAAGACTCGTGAATTGGAGTGCATGGGAGGACAGGACTGATGTTGTCAAACAAGTGTGTAAATCCATTTCTCCCCTGGCAGGCCGACTCATCTTTGACAATTTGAAGAAGTCCATCGCGTACACCCTGACCAGCAACATCCCTGAGATCACCCCCTTCCTGTTCTTCATTATCGTCAATATCCCTCTGCCGCTGGGCACCATCACCATCCTCTGTATCGACCTGGGAACTGACATGGTAAGCACTTTAATTGTAAAAAAAATGCATTGACATAAGTATATACACATGCATAGGAAAAAATAATAACCTACTCTCACACTCAACATTCAGCCTTCTTACACACACAAATATGAATAAAATGTTTACCCATACACAGAAATCTACTTTCTCTCTACCTCCATAGGTACCTGCTATTTCTCTAGCTTATGAGGCTGCTGAGAGTGACATCATGAAGAGGCAGCCCAGGAACCCTCAGAGAGACAAGCTTGTGAATGAGCGTCTCATCAGCATTGCTTACGGACAAATTGGTTAGTCTCGTACTACTTTAAAACTGTAGCTTTTACTTTAGACCTACAGAACTACAGTTAAGATGCCCTTTTGGAAAAGTAGTCAGCTGTGCTACAAGCTACTAATATTAGGGTTTCCATGGTCAAGGAAAACCTGGAATAAAAAATTGTGATGTCATGGTAATAAACGTGGGGAGGGCAGAGTAATGTAAAATGTAATAAAAAGTTTTTGTTTCTTGTTATGCTCCATTCTAGATATTTAATTATCTAGAAATTGCTCTTTTTGAATGCAATTTCTATAAAATGATCAATTTATTATCCAGTTATCATTACAGAAAAAGCTATGAAAGAATTATGGAAAATCAGTTTGGAGTCGGTGCGATTTTTAAATGTTTTTTAAAGAAGAGACTTAAATCCACCAAGGCTGCATTCATTTGATCAAAAATACAGTTACAGTTACATTAGTTACACAGTTATGTACAGTTACAGTACATTTCTTATTATTATTATCAATGTTGAAAACTGTTGTGCTGCTTAATATTTTTGTGAAAACTGTGATGCATTTTTTCTTTGATGAATAGAAAGAACTTTTATAACATTTCAAATGTCTTTACTGTCACTTTTGATCAATTTAATCAGTTTTTGATTAATAAAAGTTAATTTCTTTAAAAAAAAAAAAAAAATCTGACCCCAAACTTTTAAACACTAGTGTATATATCAGTTAGTTAGTTAATATATTCTTTTGTAACATTAAAAAATGTTTTGTTATCATTACTTTATATTATTTTCTCAAAAGAGAAACAAATATTTTGTAGGTATCTGTGCAAAAAAAGTAAGCATGTGTGTATGTGTATGTGTGTGTAGGTATGATTCAGGCTTTGGGTGGTTTCTTCGCCTACTTTGTGATTTTGGCTGAGAATGGCTTCCTGCCCTCACTGCTGGTGGGTATCAGACTCAACTGGGATGACCGCTCACTAAATGACCTGGAGGACAGTTACGGACAGCAGTGGGTGGGTATCTTGCGTTTTAATATGTTGTGATGTCATAAGTGTTTAGATGTCATACAAGTCTCAGAGGTCCCTGCATGTAGTAAGATGTGTTTGTGTTCCACAGACATACGAGCAGAGGAAGATTGTTGAGTTCACATGTCACACAGCATTCTTTGTCAGTATTGTGGTTGTACAATGGGCTGATGTCATCATCTGCAAGACCAGACGCAACTCAGTATTCCAGCAGGGCATGAAGTGAGTTCAGGAAGCGTGTGTGCAGGAAGTATTATAAGTGTTTGTATTCATGAGAACATTTGATGTAACTGTGCTTGTCCTTTTAAAGGAATAAGATTCTGATCTTTGGGCTGTTTGAAGAAACAGCTCTCGCTGCATTCCTCTCATACTGCCCGGGCATGGATGTGGCCCTCAGGATGTACCCGCTCAAGTGAGTTTAACACACACACATGCACAAATTCATACATGAAAATGAATTTTCAAGCTACAAGCACACATCAAATTCCACTTCTGGTTCTCTCAAAGACCAGTGTGCTTTTCTCCCAAGGAGAAAGTTTCGAAATTCAAAAGGTTTTTTTGTATTGTTTTGTTTTTGTTTCAATCAAGCTGAAATGATTCATTTCATTAGTAAAGAATCAACTTTAATTATTAGGTTAATAATGAATACACACGTGAAATACGTGTTCATATATCACATGACTTTAAATTGATGCTACATACTGATGTACAAATGTTAATATTTCATATTCTGCTTCATGAAGTATATGTATATGGTACTTATAAGCATTCTGCCATTTAATATGTTCTCTCTCCTCATTTGTCTCTCTCATCCTTAGGCCGAGCTGGTGGTTCTGTGCTTTCCCATACAGTTTCTTAATCTTTGTGTATGATGAGGTGCGAAAGCTGCTCCTGCGCCGGAACCCCGGTGGTATGTGTTCCTCTGTACTCTGTTCAAGACACACACTCAGAATTACACACTTCTTATGAGTCCCAGAATTGGGTCATTAAGGGTCTTTGTATGAATCAGGGATACAAAAAAAACACTATTCAATTAAGAGTTATGAATGAAAACTCACCATTGCAGATGTGCAAAAACGTGATTCCCGCTATTTTTCTGTCTTTTTTGCAGGATGGGTGGAAAGGGAGACATACTATTGATCAACAAATGTTCTTTACTCACATTCCCACATCTTCCATTTTGTTCTACTACTTCTCTTCCCGACCAAGACGCACAACCACCCTCTCCCGCCCTCCTTTCAAAGAGACAGCAGCTTCAAGCCAATAGCACGTCTCCCCCCCAAAGAGGAAACCACAAAGCACCTTCCAGACTCTCGACCCCCCATCTTCTATAATACTCTTTGCATGTATTTTCACACGGCTGTGTACATAAAGTCTAATATATATCTAAAAGTGGCAGCTGCATAATCATTATGTAGATTCGAAAGGAGCTTTTGACGCTAAAAAGGGAGTATGTACGCTCGCCTATTAAAAAAGGCCGTCCCTCCACCGATCCTTTACATCCATGCCTTTTCCCTCGACCTGTCCTCCAGTCACACACGGATACACAGATCACACAAAACCTTGTTGGGTCCCAATGCACACACTAGACTCCGTTTAACATAGTAACTTTCACTAATACTTTTGCTTCTTAGGACATTTCATGTTCTTTAATCTCTAAAGGAGGTGGTTCGGTGGCTTTGAATTTTTATTTCTATTTTTTATTTTCTACTTTAGTTTGATTGACATTGACATCCTCTCTCGCTCTCATTGATGTTCGCTCTCTGTCTTTGTTTGTGTTTGTTTGTCCGCTACAATAACCCCAAATGTTTCAATACACTCTCAATCTCCGTGCTTTAGGGAAAATGTAAACAATACCACATCTGATTAAACAAATGAAGAGAAATCTTGGAAGATAGAAATGCAGAAAAACAGTAAAAAAATTATTCTCTTGTATGTTTTAACTCATATGAGTGAAACATACAGGAAGCAAGTCAGATTCCTATCATGTTTTGCACAGAAAACTAGTATGATGTTGAACAGCGTCTCTGGAATAAAATCCACTGCTGTCAGGGACCTAAACACACCAGGTTTTATTGTTTCCCAGTTAAATTAGCTGTTTTGGTGAAGGTGTCATATCAGCTTAAACCATTTGTTCTCCGAATATCTCACTTGAGAAAATGTTATCTAAACTTCAAACTTTGGACCAACCAATTGAGCCTGGTGTGTGCGGGTTCCGCCGCTGGTTTGTTAGGAGATGCCATCGGAATGAAGAAGTATTGGGTCATGTGGTCTGTATGTGCGTGAGTGTCTGCGTGTGTGTGTTTGATGAGGGACAATGAGTGTGCTGCTGCAGTCGGCCATTGGCTGTTCATATGACAGACGTGTGGATGTTGAGACTAAAGACAGAAGGACAAAACTATTGGTAGAAACATGCATATGAAAGGTCAAATCCAATAAAACATCTAGTACATTTAATACTACCAAGTGATGCCTGACTCTTCATTTTCCACATTTCTTACTGCTTTAAATATCTAACAAAACAATCCATTGCAAGTTGTGTCTGTGTGTGTGTGGGAGGAGAACTTCGAGAATTGTAATATGAGATGTGACAGTTAAAAATATTTTAAAAACAAACTAATAAAAATGACTAAAAAGTAGAACGAAAACTAAAAATTTAAACATGAAAGCTATTTCAATATATTAATAAATTCTATCATAGTTAATACTAAATTAACAATACTAAATGCAGATAATAAAACAGTATTTTGAAACCTTGTTTTTCTTAACCGGTTTTGCAAAAGATTTTACATTGGACATAAGTCCAATCTCATATTTCTTTCCAGAGTAGTTGTGTTCCTGTTTTTCTATCTATCTATCTATCTATCTATCTATCTGTCTGTCTGTCTGTCTGTCTATCTATCTATCTATCTACCTATCCATCTATCTATCTATCTATCTATCTATCTATCTATCTATCTATCTATCTATCTATCTATCTATCTGTCTGTCTGTCTATCTATCTATCCATCTATCTACCTATCCATCTACCTATCCATCTATCTATCTATCTATCTATCTATCTATCTATCTATCTGTCTGTCTGTCTATCTATCTATCTACCTATCCATCTATCTATCTAGCTATCTATCTAGCTATCTCTCTATCTGTCTGTCTGTCTGTCTGTCTATCTATCCATCTATCTGTCTATCTATCTACCTATCCATCTACCTATCCATCTATCTATCTATCTATCTATCTATCTATCTATCTATCTATCTATCTATCTATCTATCTATCTATCTGTCTGTCTGTCTGTCTGTCTGTCTGTCTATCTACCTATCCATCTATCTATCTGTGTCTGTCTGTCTATCCATCCATCCATCTGTCTATCTATCTATCTATCTATCTATCTATCTATCTATCTATCTATCTATCTATCTATCTATCTGTCTGTCTGTCTATCTATCTATCTACCTATCCATCTATCTATCTGTGTCTGTCTGTCTATCCATCCATCCATCTGTCTATCTATCTATCTATCCATCCGTCTATCTATCTGTCTGTCTGTCTGTCTATCTATCTATCTGTCTGTCTGTCTATCCATCTGTATATCTATCTGTCTGTCTGTCTATCTATCTGTCTGTCTGTCTATCTGTCTGTCTGTCTGTCTGTCTGTCTATCTATCTATCTATCTGTGTCTGTCTATCTATCTGTCTGTCTGTCTGTCTGTCTATCTATCTACCTATCCATCTGTCAGTCTATCTATCTACCTATCCATCTATCTGTGTCTGTCTATCTGTCTGTGTCTATCCATCTATCTATCTATCTACCTATCCATCTATCTATCTGTGTCTGTCTGTCTGTCTGTCTGTCTGTCTATCTATCTATATCTGCTGGACTACCAAGAGACAAATTAATCTGCACCAAAAAACTACAATGATGACATTGTATCAGCAGCAAAAGTTGGGAAAATGTGTTCTCCATTTTAAAGGTTTAAACGTTTTTTTCAAAGGTTTAACCCTATTTATTTAGCTAACATGAGAGACCCAAGGTAATTTTAATAGCTCACTAAACACTTCAGTATTAGTTTATCAATAGTTTGTCTTTTCTTAGGTTTATCAGAATTAACACTAAATAAAATATTTAAAAAAATAAAATTATGTATCGCATTCCTTTTTATTTTATATATTTTTCTATATTCTACTCTATTTTCCTATAACATTCATCCGGTTGTCTTTTATGGTAGAACTTATGGGCTAAAACTTCTGCTTACGGTGTACTGATTAAATTACTTTTTTTTTTACACATCATTTTGGTAACTTGGAACCCAATCATGAACAATCAAAATTAACAAAATACACCAACATTAGCCACAGTTTTATCTATTTCTCTCCGTGATGACAAACAAAATTGTCTTCTTCAGCCACGGCAGAGCGACTGAAATCTGCTGACTGCAGCATTCATTATACATTTATGTCACTGCAAACTACTGACTTGCAAAACTGGGCTGCCCAACACACACACACACACACACGTCCGTAATGTCCCTTGGGAGAATGCTGTGGGCTCACTGCAGTGCTCTCCCTCCCTCCCTCCCTCCCGCACTGCTGTAATGGAATATCGATCGCTGCTCTTGCCGCAGTGCTTAAAAAGAGAGGAAGATTGCACTCAAGGTCATCACTATGGCAACTTAAAAATGAGATGGACTGTCACTGGACTGTTGTCATAAAAACAGGCCATGTACGTCAAATTTGTGTGATGTGAAAAAAGGATACAAAAGATGAAACCAAGCAATAAGTCAAGTTACTTTCCCATGAGCAACCATTAAATAAATAATAGATTAAAAGGTATTGTACAGGCTGAGCATTTTATTGCACTTCCCATTCGTTGACACAACAGAATCAAGTTGTAAAATAAAAGACAATACATTTCCATAAAATGAGAACATATAAAAAACTTCCACTGGGAATATTGGCATTGATTATATTGAATAGCAATAATATACTATATTTGCTGACGCATGCTGTTATTAAATCATGTATGCAAATACTGTCCTAACAAGACTGATGTAACAACTTAAGAGCCAAGTAGAGCCTAAGACAAATGATCATGTAATGACTGGTACCCTATATATATATCAAAGAAACTGACAAGACAGTACATTCTTGTAGTCAGGTTTTTCCCCCACTATTTTGGATGAGTTAGCATAACATTAGCTAGCATCAGGTTTGGGTAAATGGTGTCTTTAAGGATAGTTTTTACTACTAAACTGCATTTTTTGCTTTGGGTCACAGTGCATTTAGTTTGTGCTTTGATGATATTTTGGAAATAAATAATGTAACAAAGGAACATGATATCCAATAGGTACCAGTAAAGGCATTTGAGGTCTTTTAATGTGCTTGATCTGTTTTGGGCGATGTCAGTCTAACAGTCTTCTTTGCTGGCCAATCTGTGAGTAAACTAATATTGTCAAATTAGTGTAACCAATATGTGGCCACTGTAAATGATGAGGCAAGATATTTTCGGTTAACATGAGCCAAAAGGTCAAAGGTGAGAGATTTAAACAGGTTCCATGAGCAGCTCATCCATGTCTGACGACTCCAGCTCACGAAAGGCCGCATGAGACCCGATAACAGCTAGTGTGGCACCTGAATAAAAAGAGTCAGAGAGTTTTAAAAAAAGACTGTTTGGGGGAAAAAAAAAAAAATCACAGAAATACAATGAGATGAAGGTGAAAAACTCACCTAGTACCCAAAACACAGCAGATCCTGCACCTGCAAGCCAGAACACAGGGAAGGAAACCCCTCCTGCTAAACCTAACTGGTGTCCCTGAGTCAACTCACGACCTGAGAGAAAGAAATGAGAGTTTGCTTAATAGATCCTTAGTGCACTTGCATCACATCAAATACTCAGCACTTAAAACTTTAGCACTATAAGCAAACAAATCAAATGACGCAACACAGGCTACATCTACATCAATCCAGATATATTTAAAAATGACATTTTCATTTCAAAATGCTTTCTGTCCACACTAGCATTTTCAAGCCTTTTTCAAAAGTTTCCTGTCCACACTAAAATGCTTGAAACGCATAAATCATCTTACTGCATATGTGTAAAAAAATAAAAAAAAGCATGCTGAGATGATACCGAGACCAGACCTAAACACTATTCTTCTGGCACAATCATTTTAATATCTCAACACTGGTACGTCCAGGTCACACTTAAAGGTGCTGTAATATTTATGAGTATAAATTGATAAAAATGCAATATAATATACATAACTATGTTTTCAGTGGTGTATAAAGACCTTACATAATGAACTGTTATGTTTGTATTACCTTAGAATGAGCCATTTCTATCTACATAGACCGTGGGTCCCCTTACAGTGAAGTCGCCATTTTGCGCCGCCATGTTTCTACAGTAGCCCTAAAAAGACAAACTGCTCTATAGAGCGCTAGCTACTCTCTGCTGTCTCAGACGACGACATCTTTGTCCTGTGTCGGCCACCGTAGCTTCTCTATGTGCTTCGAAAGGGAGGGGTGAGCGGTTGCAATTCGCAACCTCACCGCTAGATGCCGCTAACATTTACACAGTGCACCTTTAAATTGCCAATCCAATGTATAGCCTAAAACGCAATTGCAATCCACAGGACAGCAATTGCGAGGTAATTTTCTGTCATCTTTGCAGGAACGTAATATGAAGATTGTACAAAGTAACATTTATCTTGAGCAACACTGTGAAAGTGAAAAGCTCATACTGGTATAAACAGGTATCTATCATTACAATATGTGTCACATGACTAAACAACAAACGTGCATCTTTGTTTTCACAGTCTCCACAACAACATGAAAACTGCATTTTTAAATTTATCTGGATTAATGTAGACAACATATCCTCAAATAGCCTTATATACTATCAAACCAAATCTCACTCTCTTACCAAAAACAACCAGCTTCTTTTCCAGTGTTTTCAAGTGGATTATATAAAAGGCACCAGCAAACACTCCCAAAGCAATCAAGAGCATCGGGGAACTGATACTGAAGGAGAAAACAACAGAGAAAACTGTTAATTAGCAAATTATTTGAACACCTTAAAGGGATAGTTCAATTCTGTCATTAATTACTCACCATCATGTCGTGCCAAACCTGTAAGACTTTTGTTCATCTTCGGAATGAAGATCTTTTTGATGAAATCTGAGAGCTTTCTATCCCTCCATAGACAGCTACGTAACTGACACTTTTATGCTTCAAAAAGTTCATAAAGAGATTGTAAAACTAATCCATATGAATTGAGCGGTTTAGTCCAAATTTTCTGAAGAGACACGATCGATTTATATGATGAACAGATTGAATTTAGGCTTTTCAGTTATAGTAAACAGAAGCCCAAGCATGTTCGCTTGACATGCGAGAACCAATGAGGTTCATTCTCGTGTTACGCAGCAGTTTGGTTGAGCTTCTGTTTATGTTCACTGATCAATGTTTATATGTCAATAAAAGCCTAAATTCAATCTGTTCATCATATAAAGCAATTGTGTCTCTTCAGAAAATTTGAACTAAACTGCTCAATTCATATGGATTAGTTTCACAATCTCTTTATGAACTTTTTGAAGCGTCAAACTGGTAGTTGCATAGCTGTCTATATGGAGGGACAGAAATCTCTCAGATTTAATTATAAAGATCTTCATTTGTGTTCCGAAGATGAACGAAAGTCTTACAGGTTTGGAACGACATGAGGGTGAGTAATTAATGACAGAATTTTCATTTTTGGGTGAACTATCCCTTTAAAACTTCCTGTGAATGTTTATTCTGTTAAATGCCTTCTAGGTGGTTGAGTGAATGTGGACCTTCAGAGAAACTTAAACACACACACACACACCCATGTTGTGTACATAAGAACAGAGACTTGTCTCGAGCGTCTTTATTTCTATTAGTGGAGCTTTTTACATACGTCATTTGAAGAAGTTGCATAAAAATAAAATCACATTGCTAAATATTACCTCATTTGTACTCAAAATTCAAGATGATTTAGCAAGCAGTTCCTTACATGCAGTAGAGGATGAGTCCCATGAAGATGAAGGTGTAGTTGCTGTGATAGGTGTTCAGGTTCCTCACCACACGCTGGCACAGATCTCCAAAATTCCGAGGTTTGGAGAACTTGCGCTGGTCTACGAACCCGGCCCACGGACGGATGGACTTCCGCCTGCGGTCCACCCAGTCCTTAATCACACTACCAGACAGACCTTTGGGCAGCCAAATCCTGATGTCCGAGACAGACAGGAAAATATAATTACCAGAGTACTAATATAATATAAAATAAAAATAATAGCATCATAATAACAGTCAAGGGTAATAAGAACTCATAATACATCACATTCGACCATGTTTAATTCAATATAATGACAAACAAGAATGAGAATGAAAGGAAATTATTGAGTGTATATTTAAATGTTGATAGACTCACCTCCCTACTACTCCTGCCCCAGGAAGCTGTTCTGCCTCACTGCTAAAGGGGTCACTTGCTTTTCCATCCATATCAACGTTTCTAATAACACACAGATCTTAAATTAACAGGAATATGTTACTACTTTAACTGTTAAAGTATCTAGTTAATTTCCAATGTAGTTAAGAATGCATATACTATACAGGTACACTATACATATATTAGTGCTACTAGTGTCTAAAAAAGTAATTAATTACTAGCTACTAATTACATCTTTGACAGTGTAATTATATTGTTGTACTAATTAATCTCTCTAAAAAGTATTGCATTACTTCTAGTACTAATTACTTTCTAAATCCCTTTTTTAACCTCGACCAGTTGAACAACACAAGGAAGTAAATGAAACTGCTCTTTTAATTTTTTTCAAATAAATAATATAAAATTGCATAAATTATTCTTGAACTGACTAAAGTGTTTAAATGGAGGTTACATTAAAAACATACATTTTAACATTAGATGTTACATTTTGATGTTAAATCCATTATTGTTTTATACAGAATTGTTCATTAGACTATAGTCTATATAGTATTTAAAGGAAAACATTACTGTAGTCCTCAAAGGTGAGGAAAAAAAGTATATCGCATATTAAGAAGCACAAGAAGAAACCTTCAAAGTGGGAAACAGGGATATAAAAAGATAATATTTTTAGCAAAACAAACTCTTTTGTGCTTGATGAGAATTTAAAAAAAATAATTAAATAAACATTCTCTTATTTTAGCTTTCATTATTCTAGCTACCTCGCTTAGGAAAATCACTGTAACTGTGCAAGTTATAAATGTTTTAA
This sequence comes from Coreius guichenoti, assembly GCA_039654105.1. Lineage (NCBI taxonomy): Eukaryota > Metazoa > Chordata > Actinopteri > Cypriniformes > Gobionidae > Coreius > Coreius guichenoti. Next base: position 26,021,868 of record CM077176.1, on the reverse strand, counting down.
ATCACATTATGGGAGCTAATGGAAAATCGATGTCACTCATGGGCTGGTACAGAAACTCTGCATCCACAACGAGAAAGAATCCGGATGAACAAGTTTGTTAAGCTGCTGCATTACGTCAGATTTGTCCAAAACATATTAAATTAACACATTATACAATTTAACAACACGACATTTTTGACAGGTTGGTACAAAAACACTCCCCAAAGTTTGTTTATCAAATCTGCAACGGAAACTAGCAAGCGCTCTATTAAATAATGTTGATTTACCCTCAACTATAAAAAAATTATAAAAGTGAGCTTTTGAGAAGCGACAGTAAATTTAGATATTGCTAAAAACAGTGCACTGAGAGGAAAATAAATCCTAAAAATAAATTCTTACTCACAGTACTTTCTGTAGATGTTCAGTGTGTTGACGTACGGCGGATATGATGTGGTTAGCCGTTGACGATCTTCTTCTGTAGACGTAATCATGAGTCGAACTAACGACCGCCTCCTAGTGACATGGACGAAACCATGACGAAATTATTTTTATATAATGATTTATATTAAATGAAGTATTATTATATTGTATATTATATTATTTTATACTATACTTAATATTATATAGCTGTTATAAATTATGACGTAGGCATTTTAAAACAGAGGTTTTAAAATGTATGAATTAAGTGCTGTGGATAGAACGTTATGTTTTACAACATAAATTACATACTGCCATACGTCGTTTTTGTAAAAGGAAATTGCTGAAACGTTGCTGCATGCTGCATAAGTTTACGTGCCTGACACATTGTTATCCTCATAAAGTAACTCGTCAGAAGCCTACGTTTTTAAAATAAATAATTCTAGTCTAGGAATGGTTGTGTGGTGTGTTATTCTCTTTGAAAACATGTAATCATAATAACATACTTAATATTCCAGTAAAGGAGATGGTAGATTATTTAGGTATTAAGATTTGTACAGATCAAAAAGAGAGAAATAATTTGAATTTTACACCAATTATTAGGAAAATTAAATAAAAATTAAACTCATGGTTAATGAGAGATCTATCATTAAAAGGAAGAATATCATTATCCAAAACTGAAGGATTGTCACGCTTGGTGTATACAGCTCTTGCATTTGACGTTCCACAATCAGTTATAAAAGAGGTGGATACTATTTTGTTCAATTTAACTTGGAAGAACAGACCACATTATTTAAAATAAAATAAAAAATAAAAAAGTTCTATGCAATCCAATTGAAGATGGTGGTCTAAATGTACTTGACTTTAATACTACTAATTGCGTATTTAAGAACAAGTGGATAAAGAACTTGAACTCTAAAGGCAAAATTTGGAATATCATCCCTGAGTTCATTTTTGATAAAAAAAAAAAAATGAATAACTTTTATATTAGAGAATTATGTAGAACTACATTATTGCCTAAACCTTTTTGGAACTCAATGTATAATCAGATTGAATGGAAAGAGGTGTGGAGTTTACCCAGTAAATACAGTCTCACCAATAAAATTAAAGAAATTACATATAAGGTTATTCATTTGATATATCAAGTGAGACAAGTAGTCTCAAGATTTTTTAGAGACATGGAGACTACATGCATCTTTTGTAACACAAAAGAAGAATCCATAAAACACTTATTCTTTGAATGTGTATTTACCCAATTGTTTTGGATTGATGTTGAATATCTGATATTTAAATTCACAAAATTAAAGATTCGACTATCTGGTAAAGATATATTTTTGTTATACAAAAACAAGAGTTTGGAGCAATATTTGGTGGTTAACTTAATAATTACATATGGAAAATACCATATACACAAACAGAAATGGACAAATAATAAACCTAACATTATATTATTTAAAATTGAACAAACATTATATTGAGGCCCGAAAAGATGCAAGAAATAAAAAAGCGAAACGGATGTATAGAATTTTTGAATCATTTTATTTTTGGAATTTTTCATAAGTTTTCCTCTGTATAGTTTATTTTGATTTTTATTCTTTCTGTTGTTTCCTTTGATGCTATTATGAATGTAATAGATAATAATACACTGTGTTCTTGTTATGCAATAAAAAAGGGGGGAAAAAGGAATGGTTGTGTGTAATTTATTTTGTAAAATCAAAACGAAAGTTTTGAGAAATTATTTTGCTCAAAAAAAAAAGCTATACTCAAAACCGATAGGTAATTTCAGAGCAAGAGCTTCATTTGGACTGCTATTTCATAAACGTGACACGTGAATGGTTTGTTGACTTGAAGCCTCGATCTACAAATCATATGCGAGCGATTTTCCTCCAAATACTCATACGACGATCTGCGACTGTGCGGGGATCAGTCCACACAAAAAAAAGAAAAAAAGAAAAACTGGCTGACGCTCGAGTGTTGTTTACCAGTTGAGTAGTGGATGGTGTTTTGGAAGGGTCAGCACAAGAGTGTTATCACAATCCAGATAAATAGTTTGGTACAGGTAAGATTTTGGACCTAAAATATGCGTATACAGCAAAATATGAAAACAAAACAACCTGATAGAGAAAACCTTGTTGTTTTAAACAACACAATTCCTACCGGACGCTAATATACGATGATGTGGATAACAAGTGCACTCGTGTGCTGTGTGTAGCATGTAACATGTTTCTTGTGCGTGTGGTTTTATCATTATTATTTTACATCGAGTGTTTTGGTGCAGTGTGATGTCAGGTCAGCTCAAGGAAAAATCTAGTAATGGAGGCGGAAGTCAGCTGCAGGAATGTCAGCTGACACAACGAACACAAACAATTGAACGTAGTCTTTCAACCATATTATTCGGTCATAGAATTTAACGGTGTTTTTGTTGTTTATTAATTAAACATAATTAAGGGGCTTTTTTATCACTTCGGCTTCAGGGCTTCTGTTATCTTATCTCAAACGTGACGTTACATAAGAAGTACACGTGACGCTGCGCGAGAGGAACGTTTGACAGCAGTTGGAACGGCTGAGGGTCGGACTAACTGAGGTCGGATCACCACAGAAACGCTGTTCGAATCAAAATAACTGCGCTGTTTCCACTACGAACGTGTAAATATCTTTCTATGTTGTTTTTGTACTAATTTGAGACCAAAAAAAAAAGTATTTAATTTTTTTTATAGAAATGTTATTTTAATCCACAATCGATTCTGATAGCTAGCTCTTAGGCTAACATATGTGAGATGTAACGTTAGCGAGATTGTTTAACCGCTCTGCACTGTTCTTTTTTATAATTTTGAAAGCCAGTCTATTTCGTGTTTCAATCAGTATGTCATTTTTTTCAACTTTAATTATATAACTCACACTTGTTATTTATCCATGTTCTTCTTTACCAGACACATTTAGACATTTCTCCATGGCTTCAGCGCAATGCACAAGATATACCCTGTACTGGGAGGAGACTGAGTGCATGAGCTACTATGAGATGCTGTCCCTCCATGAGATCTTTGAAATCGTGGGCTCCCAACTCACAGAGTCTGATGTCGAGGTGTTGTCCTTTCTCCTTGATGAAACCTATCCTGGAAAACATCCCCTCGATCCAGAGGGATGGACTGAAGATTTACCTCCAGGGCCTGATGGATCTCCACAGGGTAATTCTCCATGTCCTCGGCTTCTGAAGACATGGCGAAGAATACAGCCGCAGAATGAGCCGTGCCCAGTCGCCTGTCGCCACCGACCCAAGAGTGGCGTTGAACTGCTGTTGGAGTTGGAGAGGCGAGGGTACTTGAGCGAGGGAAACCTCAGACCTTTATTGCAGTTGCTGCGGATTCTGACACGGCATGATGTTTTGCCCTTTGTCTCACAAAAGAAAAGAAGGACAGGTGAGTATCAGCTTTAAAACTACATTACACTGTAGTAGTAAACAAAACCAGTAATGTTTATGGTCAAATACTGATGTGTAACATGTGCTGTTAGTGTCTCCAGAGAGAGTGAAGATAAACTACCCAGAGGTGGATACCAGACGGGACACACAGATCAGCTCAAACACTGATATACCATCCTTTGAAAACACACAAGACCAGCAGTGGAGAGCAGGTGAGCAGAAATTGCAGCTAAAATCTAAAAGCTTTTTTCTGCCTTTGTTTAATTAAAAGATTTTGTCTCTATGTTTTTCAGCCTTTTTGCCCACTCTTTAACAAAATGAAAACATTAAAGAATCATATTTAATCAGTTTCATTAGCCGCTTTTCCACCGTCAGGCCAAACGGTTCTCATTGCTTAACCGTTCTATTCTGTGCCAGTCCTGGCCAGCTGGTACGGTTCTGGTTTCATTTTCCACTGTGGGGCTGATAACGACCGCTCTTTGGAATGTAATACAAAAGCGTCAGTCATTGCCTTGGCAACACAACAAGTTACTGATGATATGAGATGTAAATATCGACTGCATTATGGAGGATGATCAGATATTTCTTTTAATTGTATTACTAATTTGTGTTTACGTCGCTCAAATAGAGCGCTTAGCCAGCTGCAGTGAAACTGGTAGCCAGGCAACCGACAAGTGACCAATCCTGAGTGGCGTCGTCACTTCACAGATTCTATCAGCACGGTTACACAACCGTACCGAGAAGGGTTTGTAATCGTGCCGTGCCGAACCAGGCTCAAGTGGAAACACAACTGGAACCGTTCCTTACCATTCTAAGAACCGTTCGGCCCGATGGTGGAAAAGCGGCTATTTATATGCACCAATATAACAATATACTAGTATAGTTTTAAAGGGTTAGTTCACCCAAAAATGAAAATTGTCATCATTTACTCACCCTCGTGTTGTTCCAAACTTGTAAAACTTTCGTTCATCTTCAGAACACAAATTAAGATATTTTAATAAAATCTGAACCAGTTCTGTACTCTACATTGACAGCTATGCAACTACCACTTCGACGCTTCAGAAAGTTCACAAAGAGATTGTAAAAATAATCCATATGAATTGTGGTTTAGTCCAATTTTTCTGAAGAGACACGATCGATTTATATGATGAACAGATTTAATTTAGGCTTTTATTCACATATAAACATTCATCAGTGAACATAAACAGAAGCTCAACCGAACCTGCTTGATGCACGAGAACAAACCTCATTGGTTGATGCAGAAGCTCAAATGTGCTCCGTAACACAAGAATGAACCTCATTGGTTCTTGCACGTCAAGAAAACATGCTTGAGCTTCTGTTTGTCACAATTGATGTGTGCGTTGATGAATGTTTATATGTGAATAAAAGCCTGTTCTGTTCCTGTTCTAAATTAAATCTATTCAGCGTATAAAGTGATCGTGTCTCTTAAAAAATTTGGACTAAACCACTCAATTCATATGGATTAGTTTTATGATCTCTTTATGACCTTTTTGAAGCATCAAAGTGGTAGTTGCATAGCTGTCAATAGAGGGAGAGAAATTGCTCCGATTTTATTAAAAAAAATCTTCATTTGTGTTTCAAAGATGAACGAAAGTCTTATGGATTTTGAACGACATGAGGGTGAGTAATTAATAACAGAATTTTCATTTTTGGGTGAACTAACCCTTTAAAGGCCCCTGTTTCAGCACCAGTTAGTTCTCACTACAATTTTGAAAGCTAAGGAGCTGTGGGGGAAGAGGGGAGACTGATATCACAGCAAGGGTTTTATTTCGCTCTCATTGAGTTAAAAGCATCAAAGCTTCCCACAAATTCACACTGAAATTCACCATTACATGCAGTGAAACTAACATATATTATACATGTTTTGTAAGCGCACTGTAAATTACACAAATACTGTACATACATATCCTTTGACAGCTATAATTTAATGCATAAATAAATGCACAGCTGTTTGCATTTGTACTCTGCATTGAAAATGTATATGAACGCACTGTTGCATCTTTAACAGCTTTTTTTGGTTAAAAAAATCAAGTGAAAAATTAGTAATAAAAAGAAACGCCTTACATAGAGCAAGTGACAGGTCTATTAGTCTGCATTTACATTCTAAGGCTTAATGCACATCTATTTTGACATACAGTATCAGATTGTTGTCCCGTCTGTTGCTATGATTATATCATTGTTAATCAGTGCAATTTTATAATCACTGAAGCTGTCAATCACTTGGTTACGTTCAGTGCCTGCTCACTGAGATGTACACTCCTGCAGACCCAAATATGGCGCTGACATCTTGGGGCTCAAGTCTGCGCAGTAGTGAGCGCAAAGTGGAGCCGCGATATCAAAGTCCCGCCCATACTCCCGCCTAATGAACAACTTTTTGTGAATTAAACAGTTATGGAAATGTAGAAATGAAAGTTAAAGCTCAAATCTCCTCCCGAAGTTCCCAAAAATGTCCGTTGGTGCCTCAGTAACAACTTAGTTCAGAGAAGCTGTCAATCTCAGTTGTCAATCATAATGTCACACCCATAGACTGTAAAAAAAATATGGATATAGTGTCCGTGATGTCACCCGTAGGTTTCTGAAGAGCAGTTTTGAAGCGTAAAGTCGGTTGTTGCCATCTTGGCACCGCGTCACTCCCGGATAACTGAAAATAGGCAAAGAGGCGGGACGTGGGTGGAGCTGAGGTGACAAACGGCAATCCACCTGTCACTCAAGTGTCCACACCCTTAATTATGCAGAACTTTAAGGCTTAATATAATTTAAATGAATGAGTTATATAAAAATTCACCCCCCTCACAGTTGTCATGAACAGCAAAATTAGCTGTATAGACCAAAACCACAATTTGTACCAGGCTGTAAACATGGTATTTTCTGCTGTAAAGTTGGGCATTTTAACATGGGGCTCAATTAGATTCTGCTCTCTTTTGGATCCTGTCTCTAGCGGCCAGTCGATGAATTGCAGTTTAAGTCACTTCCGTATTGGCTTCAAGAGAAACTGGGGAGGTTGCCGCTTGGTCACACCCCCGTTTTTATAGCATCAAATAAATAACTAAAACCAAATTTATTTAAAGAACGAACACTTGAACTAACATCAGCGTGATAAAAACTGCCTAAAATGACAGAAACCATATTTGGAAAAAAAATTATTTGAAGTGTAATTTGATTGTTTAGTTTGTCTATGTCCCATTACATTATATCGAGAGGGCGGGGTTTATGACCTATACTGCATCCAGCCACCTGGGAGTGATCAAGACGCTTTGGCTTCACTTTTCAGGAATCGTGTGGCACACTTGGTTCACACGCTCAGTAGATATGTCTGTGATTGGCTACAATGATTATTGCTGTAAAAACATATTGTAAATAGAAACCTTTGGTGCTCTTCACAGAGCACCTACACAGATACACATGGGAGCATTTGAAAGCATCCGCTTATCAGCGGGTACTGAATTTACCTGGTGCTCTGTATTACCGGTACTGCAGAAATGCTGATATTGTCACATTTTTAAAATTTCAGTACCGACTTGGTACCAAAGTATTTTGACAACCCTAGTTTGAACTGATTCACAGACATAAATTGAATTTACCATGTTGTAGAGCGGCGCGATTCTGGATAAATTGAGAATTACGATATATACCTAGCCTTAGTTATCATGTGTATTAATCTGTTGTCATGCCTGTGTCAGGGGCTGGCTCTTCTGTGACAACAACCACCCCTGTCCGACGGAAGCGAGGTAGAGGTAACCACTGGAGAAGAAAATCTGGGGGAAAGCCTGAAATCCAGCTTCAACCAACACCCAACAAAGTGACCTGCGGTAAGAGCACTTTCTTTACTCTGTGTTACACTTCTTCTGTCATTTAATCTCTCTTACCAGCATTCTTTGAATATATGAATCTCTTTGCCTTTTCATTTCTCCTTTTGGTTGAATTTACAGAATCTATAAAATTCTCTAGAGCTGATCATTTCTGAGTGCACCTCAACAGATTATAATTAACCAATCATTCATTCATTAGTGCCTGAACCTCTAATCAGAATGAAAGTGTCAAACCGTCACACAACAGGTCCATGTTAAACGTATGTCATCTCCATTCATCCCTTTGTGAATTCCCTGCACACTGCACTATTATCACTTTTGAGTTTCATTCTGACTGGACTCAAAGGCTGCTCACACCAAAGCCTCTTTATGCTTTTGCTAGATGGGAGCTGTCCTGCCATCAGGGCATTGCTAAAATCTCTTCAGAACAGAGCACATGAGACACACTGAGTGGCAATAATGGCACAGTAGGTAAGGAAATACCAAACTATTTGTTAGGAAAGAAGGTATTGTGTGAGGCATTTATTTTCTGCAAGGACGGTTTTTCTGGGACATTTAAGTCTCAAAATACCAGTGGCCTCAATTTACCTCGTGCTCCAATTTGCTTTAAAGCATTAAAAACCGAACAATTTTTCCTGTATAATGCCCTTGTGGGAGCTGAATGTCTCATAATGACATTTAATACAGATACTCATGTCTATGGCAATTTTGCTGTAATTTATTAGTTTTTGTCACTATAATAGGTAGTTTTTTTTCTTTGTAATGGTGCAGATACATATCCTATAATCATTTTATCTGCATGATTTTGCCTCCTTTTAACACTTTTCGTCTTTGGCTTCACAGTGCATCTTCTGGTGTTACTAAAAATATAAATATATTGTTGTTGTTTTTTTTGACAGAAATCTAATTTTCACCATCTTTAAATGTGTGGATTCTTTCTAAATATCTGTCTGATGCATGAGCCACACACTGAACCTAACACTTTCAAAACAAAAATGAAAATCAGGGAACTCTATTAAAAGCTTTTTTCATCTATTATGATCATTGATTATAAAAGGATAAAAGTATACAAATGTAGAGGAGTTATGTTTACTCAAATATCTGCATCCAGGCTTATTTATGCATAAGGGTGCCATCTTGTTTTTTCAAACGTGTGTGAGTCAGGCTCTAGACATGCTCTTTGTCCGCTTCATTGCGCCAAGATGCGCAGTACCTGTCAGTTTCACTCTATTGTTACAGATGCTTATTGACCCTTTATATCTGCCTGTATAAAGACTGCATGGCTCTGGTAACCTTCCTCATTACGTGCACTGCGGGGGTTCTTAAACCCTCAATTGAAGCTGCTTAATTCCTTGCATATTCATGTCTCCTGCTCAAAGCATTTAGCTTTTGCTAAAGGCAACAAGCAAATCCAAAGTTGTAATGTTGATTATAGTCTGTTATGTACTTAGTATCCCAGTAGCAGTTGCTCTTATCAATCAAAAGTAATATAGTAGAGGTCTGCACGGGATGGATTTTTCAATACCGCTCCTGCCTGCTATATTTTATAGCCCATGTTATATTTTATCTCGCTCCTGCTTGAAAATTTCACTTTTTGTCCCGGTCCCGCCCACAAAAAATAGGATGAGGTCAACACTGATTTTTTTTTTTTTTTTTTTTTGGTCCCGGTCCGGATAAATTCCATCTCATCCTGGTGTCTATATTTTTCCAATTTCCACACACACACGACTCTTTAGATCTCCAGTTACAGACTTCTACATGCTGTTATAATTATTTTTTGCGGTAACCCATGAGTGTTTTCTTTCTCCTGCTTCCCGCACACACATCTCTCCCGCATCCGCACTCAGCAATTCAAAACTTGAGGATTGCAGACCTCTATAAAACGGTAATTTGGTGCAGCACAATAGTGCTTAATAGTTAACATATTCCTTTCTCATCAGAAGCAACATTGTATAATTAAGATTTGGTTACTGATTGCATTTTTATACCCAATAGACCTTAGTCAGGGTAGTGCCACATTTAACTTTTGACAGGAATGAAAACGAGGCTGTGATGGAGAGAAGTACAGTGTGTACAATGGATTGTACTGTTGTTTAACAACATAACTGAACAACATTCAGTCTTTCTGGAAAAAAAAAAAACCCATCAGTAGACAAAAAACTGTTTTAAAAGCAGTGAATCTTACGTGATCTAGGACCTATACAGTGCGTGCCATTGTAAAGACCGTAACTCTCACAGCCTCGTTTTTATCCGCCTTAAATTCAATATGGTGTCTAACCTGACTAAGGCCTATTGTAGTTGTGATCAGTGTTGGGGGTAACGCATTACAAGTAACTTGAGTTACGTAATCAGATTACTTTTTCAAATAACTAGTAAAGTAACACATTACTTTTAAAATTCACAACAAAATATCTGAGTTACTTTTTCACATTTATTTGACTGACAGCTCTCCTGTCCCCATTTTGAGAAAAATCGAGAGTAAGTGCAGAGGCGTTGTGTGTAAACATGTTATTGTAGTTCTAGACTAAATGTGAGCATTTATTCATCTCACTTACAAAAAAGATTCAGTATTCCTCAAAATGAATAAAATCAGTCAAATGCAAAATCAGAATACTTTGCAAACCTCCAATGATTAAATATTAAATAAAACAAATATTTTTATGCATTTAATCTACCTTTATTGACCAATGTCTTGCTGCTAACTTTCGATGATTCAGTTAAACCATGAGCAAAAATGACTTTAGATTTTTTTGTTTTTATTGGTGAAGTAAGTGTTAAACTTTTTTTTTTTTTCTCTTGCATCCTATTCTTCCATTATCCAGAATGGCAGCACAGCTGAAAGTTTTGTTTGAGCTGTGCCCTCTACTGTACATGCGTGAATTTGCATTGCCTGAGGCTTATTATTTCAATTTTGGTGTGAAGAGGTCTTTACGTTTGCACAAAAATAGAACTTTTTTGTTATAAAAAAAACAAAAAACAAAAAAACAAGCCCAGCCCAGGTGAGGAAAAGTAACGCAAAAGTAACGTAACACATTACTTTTCTTAAAAAGTAACTGAGTAACTCAATTAGTTACTTTTTAAGGGAGTATCGCAATATTGTAATCCATTACTTTTCAAAGTAACTTTCCCCAACACTGGTTGTGATCATTTGTGTACAAAAAACAATGTTTCAATTATGCTTTAGACTTGCTTCAATCCCCCTGCTTCCTTCATGGTTCAATTTTTAGACAGAAAAGTACACTCACATTCTTTGTTTTTGTTTCTGTCACATTTTTCATCAACTTCTCTATCCCTTTTTCTGTTCCTTTTCATTTTCCTTTGGATAAGCAGTTTTCCATGTGAATAACTCCTGTGGTGTGCCTGAAAGAGATTATTGAGTATTGGGCCACTGAGACTGACCTTCATCAGCCTGTATTTCCTGGTGTTTCTTATCCAGTAAAACGGTGATTATTGTCATTCCACTTATTTAAATCATCGATCCTCTCACCTCTGTAACTGAGCTTTGATGCAGCAAAAGCTAATCTACTTTCTGCACTGACCATTTGTTTAGTGTGGTGAGAATCCTTTGTGCCCTAACTTGCCTTACCTCTCCCTTAACATTAGGTTACACTGCACTGTGAGCTTTTTTGACCTATAAAATGTTCATAAATCAAACTTCAATCTCAAATGGTTACATGTAAATTCTCTATCAACTATGAGATCCAGCCTGGAAATGCTTGTTATTCAGTTTCTCTCAGACAAGAAGTTCTGCTATGCCATGATTGACCTTTGAACTTTCACCTTTGTTTTACTCCTGAACTAGCTGAACATGCTGTTTGCTGTGTTGACTCCGCATTTGATCTTGGCAGGTTGACTCAAGAATGAGTAGGAAAAGCAGGAGAATGGATAGAGTGAAAGAGACAGAGCTCACAACAAAAACAAGTGTGTGCTGTCCGCTCTGTGCGATCATACACAGTCAAGACATGTGTGTGCTTTAACTCACGCGCCTGGTCCATGTCCTAAGGTAAAGAACCCCCTTCCTAACTCGCATAGGCGGAGGGGTGAATCTAATACTCTGTGTTCAAATGTCAGTTTTCAGTTGTTACTGTCCACTTCCCCAGTTACATGTGCTAAACGATGAGCTAGATTTGGGAAAAAATAGGAACAAAATCCTCTCTGGAGGGGTTGTTGGCCTCAGTGTTTCACAGAACTGACTCAAAGAATTCATGAAAAATTCCTTGGAAATTTATGGGAGTCCATTGGGTGCATCCTGCTAATTTGTCTATATTACACCAACATTACACGACATGAAATTACTCTATTTTCAGCGTAATCTATGTTCAAAAACAAGCCATTCTACAGTCGTTGGCCAAACTCAGCGGCAAAGCTCAGTTTTGCGATGTTTTGTCCTCAAAAATCTCCTCTGTGAACCTTTGTTGGAGCAGTTCTGAGGAAAATGACCCAACAGTTCTTGTTTAGACCCATCCCAGTGTTTGTGTGTTTTCAGCATTCAAACTGTAAGTAAAGTTAAAAGGATAGTTCACCCAAAAATGAAAATTACCCCATGATTTACTCACCCTCAAGCCATCCTAGGTGTATATGACTTTCTTCTTTCAGACGAATACAATCGGAGGTATATTAAAAAATGTCCTGGCTAATCCAAGCTTTATAATGGCTGTTAATTAAAAGCCCAAAAAAGTGTATCCATCCATTCTAAAAGTAATCCACACGGCTCCGGGTGGTCAGTAAAGTCCTTCTGAAGCGAATCGATACATTTGTGTAAGAAAAATATCCATATTTAACATGTTATAAAGTAAAATATCTAGCTCTGCCAGACCCCCTTCCGCATTCAACTTACGAAAAAAGCGTATCTGGCGTGACGTATGACGCAGGACGTAGCGTAGCCGTTTTGAACTGCGAGAGGCGTTACACTTTCTTCATATTACTGCCATTATAAAGCTTGGATTAGCTAGGACATTTTTTTAATATAACTCCAATTGTATTTGTCTGAAAGAAGAATGTCATATACACCTAGAATGGCTTGAGGGTGAGTAAATCATGGGGTAATTTTCATTTTTGGGTGAACTATCCCTTTAAAAGGTACCTTAATTTTATTGAATCAAATTTTGCCAGTGTTTTGATTTTGCAGAAATGAAGTAGACACTGGTTGTAAAGTTAGTAAAATAGTAGCCTGATACGCTCATTCTGACCCAAGAGGTTTGAACCTGCTGTCTCCATATGAATTAGAAATTGTTGCTTTCTCCCACACATACAAGAAATTATGTATATGAACCTTGCCTGCTTGACCAAAAAATGAGACATAGTAAAACTATTGCAACAACGTTCATCCAAAACTGCTTGTTTCTCTCTCTCTCTCTCTTCCTCTCCTTTCTCTATGTCCACAGTTGAAAAACAGACTGACACAAGTGTCAGGAACAAAAACAAGTTGGCCATCCTCACATACTAAGTGAGGGAGAGAACGAAAGAAAGAAAAAAGTCAAAAGAAAAGCTTGACCCTGACCTATGTGTGCAGTCGGTCATCCTTTTGCCCTCGTTTCTCTCCCTCCATCTTGGTTTGTTGTTCAGCAGAAAAGAGGGATCGAAATAAGTGTGGAAGCTCTTCGCATGGAGCAACACCCCATAAAATGATGCACTTTTTTTTTATTGATTTTTAGAAAAATAGTTATTGTTTGTTTATTTTGAAGAAATTTACAATATCGTTACAATACATTTACAGAATATCTAAATATTTGTGAATTCATGTTATTTATTTATTTTGAAATGCTCTGGGATGCACAAATGCACAAAAATCATGATGCCTACAGTGGAAGCATTAGATATTAACAAAAAAAACCTCCACTGTGCTGCTTATTATAGGTACCCTTTGTGTACTGAAGCTGGAAGCAGGGAAAAACCTTTGTCCTGTATTAGTGTATGTGACGAGCTCTGATTATGTTTGTTTAATGGAACTAAAAGTGCTCTGTAAATGTGTGCTGTGTTTAAAAGAACGTTAAAGAAGATTTGTGTTTCGAGTCTGCTTTCCAACCTGCATTACAAAATTTTTTTGGGAACATATTTAGGAGAGGGGGACCACCATGATCTTTTAAACTTAACATACAATAAGTAATGTTGTTCCTGTACGCTAAATTTACATCCTTGTTTTAAAGGGGTCATGACATGTTTTTTTTTTTTATTATCATTTTAATGTTCCTTGAGGTTCACTTATAATGTTAGTAAAGTTTTTTGCACAAAAAACGCTATTGCATGCAAGTGTTTTGAAAATATCCATATAAAACCGTCATTTACAGACAAAGCATTATGAAATCATTTGCTTATGGTTTGTGAAGCAGCTGCTGTCAGATCCAATACAGTTGTCTGCTTCATTTTTCAACAAAAGTTTCTTTGCGAACTCTACATTACACTGCCTCGTTTACAAAACAAAATGTTCTGAACAAACACACAATCCTCTGACGTAATCCGGGACACAATTAAAATAATCCATCGGTTTGTTTCCAATGCTGGGATCCTTCTGAAGTCTGTACAGAGACGCAAACCAGCTGTTTAAACTGGACTCGTCAACGTGAACGTTCTTTCACTTTTCCATTTGTTCTGTTGTCGACAGACTCAAGCGTGTAGTATGTCAGAAACTATGCACTTCTGTACACTGTATCCAGTGTAGACGGTGTCAGTGATTGCCATGGGTTCTATTTGCTTTTGAACGCTAACGCTTACAATATCAGCCTTTAAGCGGCTGAATGCCATTGGCCGGAGCCTATGGTGTAATGATGTATAAATATTCATCGATGTCTTCTTTTGGCAGCAGTCATATGCAAATATTTTTGCCCATATGACGTCAGATTCCGCAATACCAAAACAAGTCATTTTTGGAGCTTGAAATAAATGCTTTATTTATAATGAGGACGTTTTAAGCTATGAAACTTGCAAGGTGTTTTAATGGTACAAAATATGTCAAAAGAACAAGTTTGATTTGTCATGTCCTGACCCCTTTAACATACAATACTAGTAGCATCATTAATAAATCTAAATTTGTTAGACCTCACATCATGGAGTAGCTTCTTTGTCAAGTGTGAAGTTAAGTCTGCATCTGAAATGGTTAATCTTTGAACAGTATAATTTAGTAAAGGCATTATGTGAATGGTTATTTTTAGATTATAATGATCAAAAGCTTTATTGGCATGGTAAAATAAAGCATCACATTGCCAAAACATTAGTAGGATTGTATATACACACATACAGTTACGTTATCTTTCACATTAATCCTGGTTTCATATGGCATTTTTAAAAAAATCATGGGTTACACTTTATTTTAAGGTTATGTTGTTACATTGTACTTACTCAAATAAGTACTGCGTAATATTAATTAACAACATGTACTTACTGTAGAGGTGCGGTTAGGGTTTGGTTTAATGGTTAGTTACTTGTAATTATGCGTAATTTACTGTTATTACTATACTAAGTACATGTAACGTGTAACTACGTCACCTTAAAATAAAGCATTACCAAATCTTGTAATTGCACTACTGTTCAAAAATTTGGGGTCGATAAGATTTGTGTGTGTGTGTGTGTTTGAAAGAAGTCTCTTGTGCTCAGCAAGGCTACATTTTATGTGAACAGTAAAACAGTAATGTTGTGAAATATTATTACAATTTAAAATGTAATTTATTGCTGTGATGTCAAAGCTGAATTTTCAGCATCATTACTCCAGTCTTCAGTGTCACATGATCCTTCAGAAATCATTCTAATGTGATGATTTGGTGCTTAAGAAACATTTCTTACTTTATTATCAATATTGAAAACTGTTGTGCTGATCTTTTTTTGTGACAATTTAAAAGTCTTTAATATCACTTCAATTTAAAGTGTCCTTGCTGAATCAAGTTATTAATTTCTTATATAAAAATCTTTCTGACCCCAAATGGTAGTGTATGTAATTATATTTAGTAGCTATAGCCCTGTACACCTGCACTGATTTTAGAATGAAGGGAATGTGTATGGCTGGATATTTAGCTACAGTCAATTTATGAATAACACCAGGACAAAGTTATCATTCTTAAAGTGCTACTGTTCACAATGACTTCCTAAATACAGTATATTCAAGCATTTGAACAATGTTTTATTAATTTTCACTAATGAATAAATTTAGTGTCATCGCTTACTCCCTACATTACTGGATGGTTTTATATTTCATATTGACTTGCTTTGTAAACGTCCCAACATGCAAAAGGGTGGAGTTTGTGGTGGAGCTTTGGTTGTAGAAAGGTTGGATTTGTGTTGCAGCAATGTTCTGAAGATTGATGGGTCCACTTCCTCCTCTGACCTCTGAGCTAATGACATGAAAGGAAATGACATCACTGCGAAGCTCTGGTTCAGTATGTATACTCCAATCGTATTTTGCCGTCTCTGTTCCCTGTGCTGTTGCATGACATCAGTTCTACCTCCACTGTTTGGTAAAGCAAACCTGCATCGTTCTATCAATTATGGCCCCTGCAGAATTCAGATGCACATATGAAAGTATAAACATCACCAGATCTGTCGACTGAAACTTCCAATGTGAGCCCATCTCTGGATTTAGCTTGAGGTGCTTTCAGTCCACCTGAACTTACGAATGGCCTCAGTTAATGGGCTTTCATAACTCCCTTACATCTCTGTGACCTGCAAATATACAAGTACTATGTTCAGTAGACATGTTGGACTTTACCAATGTGTTTCAAAGTCCCTGTGTGCCTGCGAATAATTCGAATGCCACATCATGATGAATTTATCTAGATCTCCCCCTCCTAAAGTGCAAAACCTGAACTAGCCGACTGGTTTCACTTGAAGCCTTAATGACTACAAGTGAAGAATCAGGGTCAATCGACTCCAAAATCTCAATGTTAAACATTTTGAAGATGTTGGCCTCAGTTATCAAGTAGATCTCGAGGCTGATGCCGTATCACAAAGAGTTCGATTTTTGTGCATTCTGGTTTAATACACTGTCCGTAACAGATCAAAATTTAAATGGGGAAGGAACTTTCTTTAAGCAAATCTGTGTCAGTCATTGCTATTACAATGCTTACAGTTATTTTTATACCAAATTGTTTTGGTATAAACAAATAAACTGAATGTCAAGCCTCATTATAACTGTATTTTTGCCCTCCTTTTTACCCCCCACTGATCTGCTTCATTTCTCGTGTTCTCCCCCTTTCCTCCGCTACTGTTTTTCTTATTTCTCTCCATCCTTGCTGCAAAAAACCCTTCAATTTCAAAACGAATCTTCACAAATCCATCATCTTTTCTTTGCCCCTTTGCATGCCACCCTTCATCCTTCATCCCACCCTCCTCTCTTTCTCTGTCTCCCATGCTCTTACGCTCTCAGATATCCGACTACGCGTACGTGCGGAGTATTCAGAGCACGAGTCGGCCCTTCGTGGAGGCGTTTCGTCAGACAAGCAGCAGCCGTTGGAGAGGCAGTTTGAACTGTTCAGCCGAGCGAGCCTGCTGCTCCGCGCCCGGGATCTAGGCTCTATTGTCTGTGATATCAAGTTCTCGGAACTTGCCAACCTAGATGCCTTTTGGGCAGACTACTTGAGTGGGGCTCTGCTCGAGGCGCTGAAAGGGGTCTTCATCACAGACTCTTTGAAAAGGGCAGCGGGACAGGAGGGGGTCCGGCTGCTTGTCAGTGTGGATCAGGATGACTACGAGGAGGGCAGGAAACTGTTGCTTAGCAGCCAGACACATAATGGGACAAACTGGGAGACACAAAGGTGAGTGAGTTTGTAAGTGCATTTGGTAACGCCTTATTTTACAGTGTCCTTGTTACACATTACATGTACTTACCATAGTAATAACAGTAAATTGTGTATAATTACATGCAGCTAACTCTCAACCAAACCCTAATCCTACCCTAACCCTATAGTAAGTACATGTTGTTAATTAATATTACTAAGTACTTAAATGTATAATTACACTGTAACAATGACACTTAAAATAGTGTAACCATGCATTTTAATTTGTGTATTTTTTTACGTTTTCCGATAATAATCATACATTAGTGTTGACAGTACGATTTTTTTTTTAATATACTCCCTATCTAGTTATTATATTATTAACATGTAACCACCAGGGGGCGTTAGAAAACAATTTTATCGTATCCCCTTTTTTCTACCAGGAGAGAAAGTGTTATTTATTTTAGCATTATTTATATACTACTGTAGTATTTATAAATTTTTGGAATTATCTTTTATTTTATGTTTTTTGTTTTCATTTGAGTTTTTTTCAGTTTTAGTCAT
Source organism: Coreius guichenoti (assembly GCA_039654105.1). Classification (NCBI taxonomy): domain Eukaryota; kingdom Metazoa; phylum Chordata; class Actinopteri; order Cypriniformes; family Gobionidae; genus Coreius; species Coreius guichenoti. Next base: position 26,003,959 of record CM077176.1, on the reverse strand, counting down.
TTTAGTTTTTTGGTACTTTTTAATTTGACATTTTACTTCAACTAAAACTTTTTTCAGTTACTGTACTTGCCGAGTTTTTTAAGTTTAAGTTTTTCATGAAATATTTATATATTATTTCAGCTTTATTTTAATTAACAAAAACGATTTGTAATAGTTTTAGTAAACAAAAACAACACTGGTGAGAAAGTTGTATATATTAAATAAGTGATTTTTAAACAGTCATTCTTCTAACATCTTTTGCTGTTGTTGTTAAATTAAATTTATTTATTTGGTTAGCATTTTTTATAATAAATATTCCAAATAATTTTTACAGAGAACAGAAAGATGCATAAATAAAAACATAAATTCTGTAAATGCATTAAACTAAAATATCATTAATATATTTAGTTAATATTAGTTACATTACTTTGTTACATTAACTTTGGTAGCCCTAAAATCATTTCATAAAATATTTTTTAAAAACTAATGTCATGAAAATCTGCTCCAAGTACCTTTTTATGAGTATGGCATACATAAAATCATTAAATAAAGCTATACATTTTTTAATGAATGCAAATATGACAATATGACACAATCAAATGCTTTTTTTTGGTTGGGAATTAATGTATATTTTGTGTAAATACTACTTTTTTTTTTTTTTTTTTTTTTTTTTTTTTTCCCCAATTGATTAGTTTGCTTCATAGTCTACAGTATTGTTTTCAAAGCAATTCTGCAAGTTCTCATATGTATTAAGTGATGTATCTCATGTTTCCTTCACAGGCCCTGAGAAATATCAGTTTCACCCAGGACCTTCAGTTGTGATGGATGAAGAAGATGTTTTGCCTTTTTATTTCATTGCCCATTGAGTGTCGGTGACCCTGCTGGGATGGAGAGCCTATTGGAGGAGTCTAGATTAAACTGGGCAGCCGTTTTGTTGGACACAAGAATAATTTTCCGTCAGAAACTGTCAGACCGTACAGAGGTTAGGTTCAGATGAGGGGTTGTTTCTCTCTACTGCAGGTCAGTTTAAACATGGATGAACACACAATACTAAACCCATATAAAAAACAGGAGGGACCCCTTACTCTGCACCAGGTGGTATGTGGATAGAATTTCTTTTTTTTTTTTTTCTTTTTTTCTTCAAATGTAATGACCTACAGTGAACCCTGGAATTCAAGTTATATGTTTAACTTTGTTTGGGAAATTTACAACAACCTCTTTCTTTGATTTAAAAGATAGAAAGGATGGGAATACACAACAAATATGTAATGTAACTCGAAAGGATTTACAAATCAATCCACAAAAGAGTGACTAAAAAATGTGCAATTAAAAAAAAGATAAGAATTTTTATTTTTATCACATCTTCTGTTTTGAAAAGGTTTTGAGAGGTTGAATGCTAACTTAATTCTTAAGAGTTTGGGCTGGTAACGATGCATCAGAAGACCAAAGTCACACTTCCACCATCGGGCAGGCTGATATGTTGCGTAACCAAACTGCTCCAGAGTAGTCGTTGTACTGCTTATAAGAGTCACAAAGATGAGTTTTAAAATCCTTTATACAGTACTTGACTAGACCAGTCAATCAATGTTACCAAAATTTGGAAATGCCACAAGATGGAGTAGACATTCATGCTGATCTATTACAACAAAGACTTTCTACAGTGTACACCACTGTGAGACTATATTTGTCCCAACGACTCCATTTTAACATGCTATTTGTCTCAGAAACAAGATCAGCAAAGTCATGGATTATCAGGGCCTTTGGATGCCTTTTGTATATTGCTGATAGAAAAATTATAGTTAACACCAGCCTTGACACAACCAGACTAACCTCTGGTCCTGTTTCTAGAATGTGTTGCCCTTTTTGTTATATTTGTACCCTTATGACAAAAAGATAAAAGTTCAGTAGTAGTTAGTGGTAATTCATTCCTGTCATTTGACAGATATTAAGTGAATTGGGGGTAGAAAATTGAACACTTTTGTGTTTTCATGTTTTTGTTTAAACTGATATTACTTGATATTGTTTTGGAATATGTACATTTACGTAAATATGATTCTTAATAAATTACTGTCAGAAAATGGTTGTCTCTGATTTTGTGTGATTAAAAGATTTCAATTTCAATGTTTCAAGGTTTAATTTCAATTTCTTCTGGGGACTTTAAAGGGTTAATTCACCCAAAAATGAAAATTCTGTCATTAATTACTCACCCTCATGTCGTTCCAAACCCGTAAGACTTTCGTTCATCTTCGGAACACAAATGAAGATCTTTTTGATGAAATCTGAGAGATTTCTGTCCCTCCAAAGACAGCTATGCAACTACCATTTTGACCCTTCAAAAAGTTCATAAAGAGATTGTGAAATTAATCCATATGAATTGAGCAGTTTAGTTCAAATTTTCTGAAGAGACACGATTGCTTTATATGATGAACAGATTGAATTTAGGCTTTTATTCACATAAAAGCCACATGTTTTCTATACTTTTGCACCCCCTTGTGGATTTAAGAATCATTGGGAGCATATATATATATATTTATATATATATATCAATTAGATGTTTGTATTTCTCCTTTCTGAATAGGAGCTGCTTGCTGGACTAAATATATATTCCCTGCCTTAAACAATTGCTGACTCAGATGGTTGGGATTTCGAATAATATTACACCAACATCAGGTTAAGAGGGTGAGAGAAGGGTTGGATCCCAGCTGTGTCTCAAAGAGGTTTTAGGCCATGAAGGTAGTCCACACTCATTTACATTTTGCTTCAAAATGAACATCTACTAATAGTTTTTATGTACAGGTCATGATGCTTTCTTTTGTACTATTAGTATTATTATTGTCCCCTTATCCATTAAGTCATGATCAAAACCTATTTAAGATCAGAAAAGGGGGGGAAAATTTGTATTTAGGAGTGTCCATGTGCTGTTCCGTTAGAACTCTGTCCATGGTGCTGAAGAAATGAGGCATGTGTATCTCTATTGACTTTGACATTCTTTTTAGGGGAGCATAATGTATTAACCACAGCTGAACTGTGTTCATTTAACAATTAATAAATAATTATAGGGTGTAAATTAAACTGTATGACTATACTAATTTGCTTAGAGCAGTGTTTTGGAGCGAGGCCTACTTCGAGCCTTCCCCGCGTTTTTTGTGCAATTATTAATTTCACCTGTAGATGGCAGCTATATTTTTTTACTTAATCCTAGTCAAGCCTACGCAAAACATATACTGATGCATATAGGCCCACTGAAGGAATCAGACAAGGAAGGGTGAAAAATAATGATTAACACTCGTAACATTTTTTTGCTTCTCTCATTCTTGCACACACAAATGCAAGTTTTGCTTGTTTTCAGCACCGGCGGTCAACGCGTTGTTATGGAAACCGCTAGAGATATAGGGGGCAGCGAGACATATGAAGGATTCGCGCACGAACACACACCCTCCACCCGACCCCATCACCTTTCGCCCCTAATTTCAAATTCAGGCTCCTCACCCGATTCCTTTTCTGTTCCCCCGACGAAAACACCCCCACCCACCCCAAATATCTGCCCTCTCCCGTTTTGCTGTGTCCGATTGTTTTTTGTGCCCGAGCAGCTCGCGCGTGTGACGGAGACTGCCACGTTCATCGATGGAAACGCTGGTAATGTTGTGTAAACAAACTGACAAGCTTCTTAAAATTATTTTGCATATGTATAACTTTTCCGTACTCTGATGCCATTTTTACCCTACTATATAGGCCTATTCTACTTTCTGCTGTTTCTATTAGTTATAGCATAATCCATTAAAACTATTCACGCTAAAATTGTCGTTATTTTAACCCGTCCGAGCTCGAGCTGGAGAGATTCGGAAAGAGTTATTGCCTGTAATGATTTCTTGCTCGAACCGGGGTTTTCTTTTTATTGATTAGATAGAAATTAATTCATGGGACAGCCCTCTCTCCCAGTGTATGTGCTTGTGTTTCTCTGTATGTTTCCTGTGAATCACGGTGTCTGTGTGTGTGTGTGTGTGTGCACGCGCTGTTCTGCATCCTGTAATTGGCGCAGGGCATCGCGGGAATATTTGATTTGAAAAAGCTGAGCTCGCGCTCTGAAATATGCATGCGCTTGTGTTTTACAGTGAACAATGTTGACTTGTCGCGTGGTGATGCACAGCTTTCTGTCATGTATAAAGCAAAGCTTTTAGGAGCTATTCTTTCCCCATGACTGTTGTTTTTGTTATAAAAATCCTGTGTTGACCAAATACGACGCCAGTATAGTGATTATATCAAGAAGGGAGGAATATAAACCGTATGTTTGTGAAAGGTCAAAGATTTGTACTTGTTTTACAGTAGGCCTAAGTCTGTTTTCATCGTTACAGAATGACATACGGCCTAATGTCAACGAATGGTAATGTAATTGTAGGCCAAATTGCAAGGCCTCGTTTTGCACGTTTTTTGACGAACGTTGCCAAAGTCGTGGTTAAATGTTTCAAAACGCTTAAAGCTTGAAAGGGGTTTTGTTTTCGCCATGGTTTAAATCCTACTAGGCTAACGGTATCAACATTTCCTTCATTTCTGTAGGCTAATTGGGCGCGCAAGCTTCTGTTTTGTCTCTTGACTTGTGGAAAATCTGGACATAGCCTATGTTTACTCCTTTGGGAAGCTTTGTAATCAATAAGGTCGATATTTGTTTGGCGGCGTATCCTTGATAACGACGTTGTAATAGTACCGTCACGCGGCCTCAGCATGGCCGTTAGCGTCCGCCACCACACAGGCGGAGTCTCCGCTGAGGGGAAAATCGATGAGCAGACTGAGTTAATTATGAAAAAATCAATTAAGAGGTGGAGATTTTTGGCTTTAAAAGGGCAGCGCCAGTGCCAAAGAAAAGGGGACTGAATGCAGTGCACAAGCCTGTTTTTGGGTTCTGTTCCCCTCGCTCTTCTCGTCTTGTTCAGGGACAGGGTGCGCGAGGCTCGACCGTTTTCTCCGTGGCTTATGATGACATTGAACTAGCCTACATTTTTTTCAATTCTGTCAGCCGACCGTAGGCTAGGCTACAACAGATTTACAATTCTGTAATGAGGATATTTCATTCAACAGATCTTTTAAGATAAAAGCTGCACTTGTTGGTGACTGTATGGTGAGAAGCGCGCGCGTGTTTCGATGTGGACTATTTATTCACAGTGGATATTTCTTTCTTTTTCTTTTTTGAATAGGGTTGAACAGAAATGTGGAGACGTTCACTTATAAGTTCTGATAGTGAAGATGGTCTATCAAATATTTGAACAGCCTGAATCTCTGTATATATGTGCTCTCACGTTTCATGGTCATACACAGGCACATGTTTGTTTTTATTGGGTTCAGATTTACTAAGAAACACATACACACGCACCTCTTCACGGGTGCAGTATATGCCTAGCTATATTTGAAGATACAAAGGCATTAAATCTTCAGGACTCATTATTAATGACATATTTGCTCGTTTGGTTGTTTTAACACGATGCACAAATCATGAGAGCCATTAGGAGCTGGTAATCTTTAGTTTTAAAGTTTTGAAATATTAAATGTATTAGTATTTTATGATTTTCTCATGCAAAGTTCTAAGGAAGAAGACGCAGATCTATTACACAGTACACAAAACAGCACTGCATTCTGATATTGTAGAACGAGATAAACTGACAAGATTTTTTTTAATTTTTATTTATTTTTATTTTTTTTTAGGTATTATTACATTTAGGTTTAGGCTATAAACAATTAACAAACGTGCTATTTGCCACGCATTCACTCGTTTTATTTTTTATGACGGTAAATTCAAATAATGCAAATTAAGAAAATTATTCAGTCAAATATGCACTGTATGCATATGAAAATATATCTGAGCCGAGTAGCCTAATGTTCTAATCAACATAACCAGTTAAAACACCTTTCGTCTTATCACTGACGAAAGTGTTCACGTGGCTTCCCATAATTATAGTTCAGAGGTATATTTTAAGTAGCCTAGTGTTCTTAAATTATTGTTGCCTATATTCAAAATTGTTTAGCCAGTTTCCTATTTGAGTATGTTGGCTAAATGTTATATTCGCATTGCCATGCTTGCATCAAATACGATGATTATTGGATTTTTAGTGACAGAATATTATCACGCGTTGTGTCATACTCACAAACTTTTTTTATACTTAATACACCAGATATTTTTTTAAATAACTAAATTGAACTCGAGTAGGCCTATAACTGATATGCAAATTGCTGAACATTAGATACACATAAAATATTCTTAGTTTAGCATTTATACCCAATCTAATTAGCCTAATATAAAACGCAAATAAAGCGATACATCGAATAAATGATTTGCCCTCTAAATAGGCTACATTAAATAGCCTAAATAAAATAATTTCCCTTGAGCGTGTCTTCAGGAAATACCAAAGTGCCAGACTTTCCCAAAGATGCACTGTAGAAATATGTATTTGAAATAAAGAAAATTGTTGTTAAAACAAAAACACGCTCTCAAAACAAATATGCCCTCTCGTTTCATACAGTTTTGGTAGAGACAAAATTAACCCTCTCATGAAAGTTTGCGCCGTTACTTTTCAAATCTTAAGTCATCTGTTGTTATTATGCAAATTAGTGATATTATAGACATTATATTAATGACATAACCAGAGAATAACACGGATAAAATAGCGGGTAAAACATCGGTAAACTCATTTTATAAAGCGAGCTATATATAGGCTACATTTACTAACAGAAAAAAAACACAATGGATTTATTATTAACTGCTTAACTTAATATCCACCGTATTTTCCACTCAGTCCGATTATTTTAATATGCCATCCAAGTGTTATTACACGTAATACTATCAACTAACACATCGATTAAAGCTTAATCGCTGGATTACTTTCGCGTCCTGTTAATACATTACAATAGGAGCAAAAGTAGCCTATTTGTTATTTTTATTTGTATTTATTTTTTATTGTTTAGGCCTACTCGGTTTATGTTCTTATATTACAATTATCTGCTTATATTTCTTAGTGAGAGGAAGCTTGTATTTCGGGCAGTATTTTTTCTCTCGTTATTTTAGGAAATCACTGGTCATCACTGATCAGACAGATCCTCAATATCGGTCGGTCTGTCAGAAGAGCATTTATATGTCGTCGAGAAGGCGACCGTCGTTGTGTTTATATCACTCATTTAGAATGCACAAATTAGTAGGCTATATTAGTATTATTATTGTTATTATTCTTTTTTTCTTCTTCTAAATATCTGCCCCGCAGATATTCAGTGTCCGGTATCAATCTTGGGGTTTTTCATAAGCAGCTGTCAGCATAACTCACGACCCCGCGGGTCAAAGGCCAAACGACCACCGGTGCAATTAAAACGGACAGAGATGGAGCATTATGGCCCCATCCAATTTTCCTCTCACAAAAGAACAAAACTGCCGGCAGTTTATTTCAGAAATATGATGTTATCAAAAGCATATGACCATGTACTAATACTGCTGTAAAAAAAATGAAACATATGTTGACATATTCACTTATTTTATAGGTAACTTTTTTTTTTTTGGTCTTGGTACTCATTTTTGCTTTCTGAAAATGTAACTTATTCTGCTAGCTATATTATTTAGAATTCAGGATATGATCTCAGCATTGATCTGTTTTGTATTGTCTTAGGGATATGGATTCTTCAGATATTAATTTACGGAAGGCAGGATAAGTTAATGTTTACTTTTCAGAAAATAGTTGTTGGTGAGGTGCATGATTTATATTATAGAAATTGGGGTGTTTTTGAGAAGTTTCTGGGGATGTGTTTCATTTTAAAATGTATTTATTTTATTTAGATGGCATAAATCAGACATTATTGGCCTTTCCACATTCGCAGCTCTAAAATCCACCGGGCGAAACCTCAATATCAGCAACTAATAAATTGTGTCGGTTGCTGTAACCTTTGCAGTTGTGGCTTTTGCTCCTTGTTTGAATGTGTGGCTGGTCTGTTTGCAGCTCTATTTTGTTGCTGCTTATGTGGCTGTTGAAAGAACCAAGATGACCACAATAATACACAGAGGGGCACGCGCGCCGTTTATGAATGTGCGCGTGTGTTTAGAACCCAATGAGACGATGGGGTCAGAGTTCAAATTCAGCCCCAGACGGACGACCTTGCCCTTATGAATGACCCCGGGGTTGATGGGGGAAGGATATGAAGGGATATAGAAAATGATTTGAAGGGGAAAACAGAGAGCAGAAGCAAAGGGTAAAAAGATAAATACATCCAACATACAGTACATATTTTTTGTCCCATTTCCAAATGTATTCTCCATTTGCTTCAGTCACACCAACACAAAAGAATAAAGTTAACCTTTGACCTTTATCTTCACTGCAGCTCCACAGTGTTCCTCTATCCCCAGCTGCTAGATGAACTCTCCTGTATCTCAGTACACATTCACACACACTTCCTCTATAACCCAAGATTGAGGTTTAAATACCTGCAGTTGCCTTGTTCACCACCTCAGGTACTAGGGGTTAGTAAAGAATCAGGGCTGATGGCTGCTCTAAAAGCCCCGGCAGGGTACAGGGTTGGGGGCCAGGGGGCTGATGATATGGGTGCAGTTTCATATATGACCTGTGCCTGGCAGCAGAGAGCTAGCTGTCTGGCCCATTTAGTTTAGCTACTCATCTTAGCCAATGACCAGGGGAGGATACAAGAGCGAGAGGGAGGGCGCAAGCAAGCCTGAGGGTGAGGAAAATTACATGAAAAAGCTCGCGAAAATGTCTGTTTGTCCCTTTGTGCTCAGTTAAAGCTTATTGCAGTGCTCACAATATTCTTTATCACAACATGTGCTTTGTTCTTAAACATACTAATTTAAGCTTTCTAATAGCTTGTTTCTCTTCTAAATTCCCCAGATTTTAGTGTTTTATATTTCTAAAATCCTTTGACACGCTTCTAAACATTTTCGAGCTGTCTTTTTATTCTTTTTCTCACTTCTCCCTTTTTTCTGTGTCTGAACGCCCCTGTCCTGTAACCCATTTAAACAATTACTCCCATCTCTCCTCATGGGCCAGATCCAAAGTTATATCTGTGTGTTCTCTCGCTGATGGAGAACAGCAGGTTTGGCTGACATTCCCTTTATCTGGCCTGTGCTTGTACGTAATCAGTTGGCCTTTACCTCTAGAAATGGGGTGTTTAGTGGGCATTTTCTCTTTGATGGGGGTATTTAGGGAGAATTTTTTTTTTAACGCTAGGTGTTTCCAGTTGAAGTGTAGAGGGATTTGGGTATCTGGTATTTGAAATTGCATTGTTCTTCAGTTTTTTTGTGATGGTTTATAGATATTTTGCCTTGCATTGAGGTTTGGATATGGAGGAACAGGCAAATCTCTCTCTCTCTCTCTCTCTCTCTCTCTCTCTCATTATGAGTTTTAAATTTAATTTGAATTAAATCAATACAGTGTTTTATTTGATTTGTGATTTGGCAGTTGGAAAACAATAGCTAAATGATTGAGAATTAGTTGATGAGTCTTAGCCTAATTCTTATTTTTGATTTTGCACAAAATCTGAAACAAACAGAAGTTATTATTTCTAATAGGTAAGCAGATTGCAATGGGACTACATTTATTAGAATGTGTTGTCAAATCGATTAATCGCGATTAATCGCATCCAAAATAAAAGTTAGTACATAATATAAGTGTGTACTGTGTATAATTATTATGTATATATAAATACACACATGCATGTATATTTTTAAGAAGAACTTGTTATATTTATATATAAAATATTTATATTTATATATAATATAAACTATATAAATATATATATATACAGTATACAAATGCAAATATTTCTTAAATATATACATGAATGAGTGTGTATTTATATATACATAATAATTATACACAGTACACACATATATTATGTAAACACAAACTTTTATTTTGGATGTGAGTAATCGCGATTAATCGATTTGACGGCACTAATTAGAATTAATTAAAAGTAATGATAAAACAATCATGGAAATGTATAAAGGCACATTTTTGATAACACTTTTTTTCAGTACACAGATTTTCTGTTTATTTAATCACTTTTGGCCTATCATTGAGTTATATTAAAGTTAATTGTGACTGAAGCAGTCAATATGGATTCATTAAACATTTTTTAATTGTAGATCAAATTACCTCTAATATTTAGCAATTTCTGTTTAAGTCATTGTCTGTTTCTTAGATATTATCTCATGTTCAATGTTACTTTTCAAGGGGCGTATGAAAGAAAATCTTATATTTTCTCCTTGCTTATTTTTTCCCCCCAGCACAAGTCCAGATATTCTGGGTCATTCATTTGTTACAAGGAAGAAAATGACCAAGAAAACCAAACAAACATAAGAAAAGTGCAGTGTGAAAGGGTGTGAGGGATGAAGAAAGGGGGAGAGAGCAAAAGAAGGCAGAACAGCTTTGAAAACAAGGCTCTCAGCTGAGAGGGATGAAAGGGACTGGATGCAGACGCTTATTTGAGAAAAAATAATCTCTGGAAGCTTCCCTACAGCCCCAAATGCCTATTTTTTTTTTCATTTCTCTCTCTCTCTCTCTCTCTCTCTCTCTCTCTCTCTCTCTCTCTCTCTCTCTCTCTCTCTCTCTCTCTCGCTCTCTCTCATTTCACTGTAGGATCAATAGCACGTAATCTGTTTGAGATTTCTTTGTCCAGATTCATTTATTCACTGTCCCTAAACATTTGGCCCCAGAAGAATTTGAGTTTGTATATTTATATTTTTGTTCATCACCAAACACGCACAGGAAACCACATAAAAACAAGCGTTTTCAAGGGTTTGCTCCATTTAATTTTTTCTTATGGAGAAAACCTTTTGTAATCATCTTTGCATCCCTTTGCGGTGTTGTTTAGAAAATTGAAAATGCCATAGGCTACCAACCAAAGAACAAATTCTTCTGAGAATAGAGAGGTAGAGAAATGGACAGAACAGAGAGCAAGAGTAGAAGACCATGCATGTGTTCCATATATTCTCCATTTACAATGCAAATTAACAGCAGTTTTGATGAGAAATCACACCAGTTTAGTGTCAATAATGTTCCTTAAGCCATATAGAAGACAGTGAGTGAAAATCTTGTGTCTGTGAGTGCTATTGATGTACAATGTGTGTATCAACCTTATTTTTAATGTAAGAGTGGATCTGGCAATTCGTAATTTTAATGTGTCTGGCTTCCGGTGTCATTCACATTAAGTTATTTTTAGCTGTTTTAGCTAAATTTTTCTTGTATTACTTTTTATTTTGATGAGTTGTTCATACTGTATCAGTTAAATCTGGTTGTAAGATGGAGGAAGAAATACAGTGGGGAACCCAATTTTTTCAAACACTGCTTGTAGTTTTACACAAATCAAAATGGGACAGTCTAAATCTCAGTGAAGGATATTGCATGCTGTGCTGGATTGTGAGAGTTTTGCCAAAGTCTCCCTTAAAGGGATAGTTCACCCAAAAATGAAAATGATCCCATAATTTACTCACCCTCAAACCATCCTAGGTGTATATGACATTCTTCTTTCAGACGAATACAATCAGAGTTATATTAAAAAATGTCCTGGCTCTTCCAAGTATTATAATGGCAGTGAATGGGAGGCCAAAATTTGAAGCCCAAAAAAGTGCATCCATCCATTATAAAAGTAATCCTCCGGGGGGTTAATAAAGGCCTTCTGAAGTGAATCGATGGGTTTTTGTAAGAAAAATATCCATACTTAACACGTTATAAAGTAAAATATCTAGCTTCCGGTGAACTGCCTTTCGTATTCAACTTACGAAGAAAGTGTAGTGCCTCTTGCAGTTCAAAATGCTTACGCTACTTCAGAAGGCCTTTATTAACCCCCCAGAGCCGTGTGGATTACTTTTATAATGGAGGGATACACTTTTCTGGGCTTAAAATTTTGGGCTGCCATTCACTGCCATTATAATGCTTGGAAGCACTGTTACGGAACGTACACTCAGGACACAAAGAGGAATAGTTAACAGAGTTTATTTAGTCAGCACGGAGCAACAAGCAGTTCAACAGGTGAGTGAACACTCAATTGAGACTTTGAATCCAGAGGATGAGAGTGTAATGAAATGTCTTTTCTTACAGGTGTGGGGACTTGTGAGATTCGGAGAAGAGTTGGTTGGATGCACACACCTCGTCTTTTAACAGATGATCGTGGAGAATGAAGGTAACACTTGGAGGTAAACGAAGGAGAATGAGAGGTAAGTAGTCCATGTAGCATCAACGAGACCGGACAAAGAACTGAGACGAGGTGTGTGTTTATAAAGCCAGCTGATGAGGGTGCAGATGAGGTGCAGGTGTGAGTGATTAATACTCAGGTGACTGGGTGCGCTGTGGTTGACTGGTGTGAGAGCCTGGCAGATTTGTCACAAAAGCCAGGACATTTTTTAATACAACTCTGATTGTATTCGTCTGAAAGAAGAATGTCATATACACCTAGGATGGCTTGAGGGTGACTACCCCTGAGGGCCGAGGACCCCGACGTTGTGGTGGCCAACCCCTGCCACATGGAGCAGGACGATGTGGATTAGACTCCTGGAAGGCAGTCAGTAGTGTGGGGTCGAGGATATCGTCTCTGGGAACCCAAGATCTTTCTTTTGCTCCGTATCCTTCCCAGTCCACTAAATATTCTAGAAGACCACCACGGCGCCGGGAGTCCAGTATCTCGCGCACCTGATAGATGGTCCTATCCTCCAGGATCGTCGGGAAGGGGGGTTCTTTGGCTGGGCCAGGCTCTGTGGAAACAGAAACAGGGTCGTGATACGGTTTGAGAAGTGACACGTGAAAGGATGAGTGTATTTTGTAGTGCGGTGGGAGTTGGAGCTGGAACGTTACAGGGTTGATTTGTTTGATGATGGTAAAGGGGCCAATAAATCTGGGACTAAGCTTCTTGCAGGGCAGCCGCATTCTGATGTCCCTGGTGGACAGCCAAACCTTCTGGCCAGGTTGGTATGAGGGGGTCTCTGATCGTCGAAGGTCGGCTGTGATCTTCCGTCGGCGGACTGCCTGCTGAAGTCGATGGTGAGCTGCGTCCCAGACCCTCTCGCTCTCTTGGAACCAGTGGTCAACGGAAGGGACATCAGAAGGTTCTGCAGACCAAGGAAATAGGGGTGGCTGGTAACCGAGTATGCACTGGAAGGGAGTGAGTCCAGTGGTGAGTTGACGCAGGGAATTCTAGGCGTACTCGGCCCAGCCTAGGAACTGGTTCCAAGAGTTCTGGTGGCCATGACAGAAGGTTCATAGGAAGTGACCGATCTCTTGGATCTTTCTCTCCGTCTGCCCGTTCGATTGAGGGTGGTAGCCTGAGGAGAGACTTACGGTCACACCTAGGAGGGTGAAGAATGCTTTCCATACCCAGGATATAAACTGTGGACCCCGGTCGGACACGATATCCTCAGGAATCCCGTAGTATCTGAAGACGTGGTTAAAGAGTAATTCCACTGTTTCTAGAGCGGTCGGGAGTCCCTTAAGAGAAAGCAGACGACATGAAGTGATCGATGATTACAAGGATGCATGTGTTAGCGTTAGATGGAGGCAGATCTGAGATGAAGTCCACTCCTAGGTGTGTCCATGGTCGACTGGGAACGGGCAGCGGATGGAGCTTGCCGGATGGTAGATGGCGGGGACTCTTCGAGATGGCACAGTCCTTACATCCCTGTACGAACCTTCTCACATCCCTGGCCATGTTGGGCCACCAGAAGCGATCTTTCAGCAGCGAAAGGGTTTTATTGGCTCCTGGGTGGCCAGTGCCCAAGAGATGAATGTGCTAAGTGGATGAGTGGGGTGCGTTGACGTTGTGGAACATACTGGTGACCGGGTGGACAGCCCAGCGGAGTGGCGGTAGAAGCATTGGTGGAGGCAGCGGATTCTGATGACCACTGGATAGGACTCACGATCAGATTACTAGGCAGGATGGGTTCAGGATCATCGCTAACCTCCTCAGGGGCATGGAGACGGGACAGAGCATCAGCCTTGACATTTCTGGTTCCTGGACGATATGAAATCGAGAAGTCCAACCGGATGAAGAACAAAGCCCAGCGGGCCTGACGGGGATTAAGTCTTTTGGCTTCTCTCAAATATTCTACGTTTTTGTGATCAGTTAGAATGGTGAAAGGATGGTGGGAACCCTCCAGCCAATGCCTCCACTCTTCCAGGGCTAACTTGATGGCAAGAAGTTCCCTGTTACCGATGTCATAGTTCATCTCCGCTAGACTGAGTTTCTTAGAGAAGAAGGCGCATGAATGGAGTTTGGCTGGGATCCCTTACTGCTGCAATAGCACCGCTCCTACTCCGGTACTTGAAGCATCCACCTCCACGATAAACGGTCTATCGGGATCCGGATGAACAAGGAGCAGTGCACTGGTAAAGGCGGTCTTCAACTGGTGGAATGCGGAAGTGGCAGATGGTGACCAGGACAGAGTCTTCAATAGACTGGTCAGGGGACAGGTGATGGAGCTGTGATCTTGGATGAACCGTCGATAGAAGCCAGTTCTTTACCGCTTCTACCTTCCCCTCGTCCATCTGGATGCCTTGACTGCTGATATTGTATCCAAGAAACTGCACTGAGGATTGGTGGAATGAGCATTTCTCAGCTTTGAGGAACAGATGGTACTCTCTCAGCCGTTGCAGGACCTCCGCAACGTGTCAGCGATTTTCGGCCATACTCCGGGAGTACACGAGAATGTCATCAATGTAGACAAGAACTGAACGGTGTAGGAACTCCCGGAGTACCTCATGCATAAAATCTTGGAATATGGAGGGGGGCGTTGACCAGTCCATAGGGCATGACCAGATACTCATAATGGCCTGTAGGGGTCACGAACACTGTCTTCCACTCGTCCCCCTCACGTATCTGGATGAGGTTGTAGGCGCTGCGGAGGTCCAATTTGGTGAAGACAGTGGCTCTGCAGAGATGTTCTAATGCCGCTGGGACGAGGGGAAGTGGGTAGCGGAACTTGACAGTCATCTTATTAAGTGCACGATAGTCAATACAAGACTGCAAGCCTCCGTCCTTCTTGGCTACGAAGAAAAAACTCGAAGCAGCAGGGGACGTAGAAGGGCGGATGTAGCCTTGTTGAAGTGCCTCTTCTACATACTCCTCCATTGCCTTCTGTTCGGGAAGAGACATAGGGTATATCTTCCCGCAGGGCACTGGCTCACCCGGAATCAGATCGATGGTGCAGTCCCATGGCCGGTGTGGAGGCAGCAGAGAGGTTTTCTTGGGGCAGAAGACATCACTGAAGGGGGCGTAGCAGGTTGGTATGTCGACTGACTGTTTCTCTATGGGGCTTTCGATGGAGGTGGAGCTGATAGGAAGGGCCGTGGGACTGTGGGAACCAACCTGTGACTTGGATGGGAAGCACTCCAGAGAACAGCCCATGCCCCACTTCAGGACCTCACCAGTCTTCCAAGAAATCATGGGCTCGTGCTGCACAAGCCACAGGCGCCCAAGAATCACATCAGCGATGGAGTACTCCAGAACCAGGAGATGAAGGGATTCCAGGTGATGTTGACCCACTTGCAGTTGTAGGGAACTGACACTGTGGCGAACATGTCTCTTGCTCAGGGGTCTTCCAGTTATAGATTGGACTTGGTAGATGGTCGGGGTGGCGGTCTTCGGGAGCTTGAGCTGGCGACAGAGGGTCCCGGAGATGAAATTCCCGGCTGACCCAGAATCGAGGAGGGCATGGACTGGAATGGAAACATTGGCTGCAGTAAGAATAACTTCAGTGGTAAAAGGCTTTAAATTGACAGTAGGCATATTCACTACACTCACCATGGGTCGTGGTGGACGAATAGGACAGGTGGCGATAACATGCCCACCTGCAGCACAGTACAAGCACAAACCCTGGGTCAGCTGCCTCTGTCGCTCAGCAGGGGTTAATCTTGCCATGTCCACTTGCATGGTTTCAAAACCTGGTTCTGGAGCGCTGATGGACTCTGGCTGACGATGGTATAGGAGGATTGCTGACCCTGGTGTTCTTCGTAACACGACTGCATACGACTGGCAACTCTGATTGACAGCTGGATGAAACGTTCGAGGCCGATGGTATCATTGTATGCAGCGAGCTGCAGCCGCACCAAAGCATCGAGTCCCTGCCTATATGTGGTCAGGAGCGAGCGCTCATTCCATCCACTGGCAACTTGAAGTTCATACTCTTGAATAGGCCTTCTTCTTTCACGGAGGTGATAAAGTTGCTCACTGACTGATGAATCACCTATTGGTCTTCCAAAAACCTCCCGGAAATGATCGAGGAAATTCTTCAGGGACTGGGTTACGGTGCCAGCTTGGTTCCAGATCGTCTCAGCCCACTGAAGCGCTCGTCCCGACACCAAGGAGACAATATATGCAATCTTCGCTCTTTCGGTGGGATATAACTGCGGCTGCATCTCCAGGGTCAGGGTGCACTGGACAATAAAACCATTACAGTCCTCCGCCGAGCCAGAGTAGGGCGCTGGAGAATCAGGTAAGTAGTCCGTGTAGCATCAACGAGACCGAACAAAGAACTGAGACGAGGTGTATGTTTATAAAGCCGGCTGATGAGGGTGCAGATGAGGTGCAGTGATTAATACTCAGGTGACTGGGTGCGCTGTGGTTGACTGGTGTGAGAGCCTGGCAGATTTGTCACAAGAGCCAGGACATTTTTTAATACAACTCTGATTGTATTCATCTGAAAGAAGAATGTCATATACACCTAGGATGGCTTGAGGGTGAGTAAATCATGGGGTAATTTTCATTTTTGTGTGAACTATCCCTTTTTGTGTGAACTAAGTGTTTCCTAGATTTTTGCATCACTTTAACAAGATGGCCAGTTCCTTCTGATGAAAACCAGCCCAAAGCATCATGCTTTCTTTTTGAATTATATTACATTAGCAAATTTGTTACAAATATTATTGCTTTTTGTGAAAAAAGCTCTTTTTGTGCCTTATCTGGCTACAAAATCCTTTTCTACGTCACAGCAACTTTCACATGGTTCAACTTTCACATTGTTTCACATGGTTCAAAATCCTTTTCTACGTGACAGCAACTTTCACATGGTTCTTTTGAAGAAATGGCCCTTCTGTGCCATCTTCCCATACAGGCCAGTAATAGGCAGGGCTCTTCAACTTTGTTCTCTAATATTGGACTATGTAGCTCCTTCACAGTGATCGCTGGCCAATCTGTGGCTTCTTTTCAAACTTTCCTCTTGTGCAGAGAGTTTTGAAGGACAATAAAGGACATGTTTTTTTAAGACGGTGATTTGAAGTAGCTTACAATTCATTATAACTGAGCTAACAGTAGCCTGGATTTATTTTAACTTATTTGGTCTTAAAGGGATAGTTCACCCCAAAATAAAAGTTCTGTCATCATTTAGTCACCCTCATTTTGCTCCAAACCCCAACATTTCTGTCTGTTCCTCACACAAAGCTATTGCTGGACTTCAGAAGACTTGAAGTCATATGGAGTACATTTGACTGACCATTCATGTTCATTTTATAGAAATGAGAAGCCAGGACATTCTTCAAAATATCTTATTTTGTGTTTCACATAAGGAAGTCACACAGGTTCGGAACGTTACGTGGGTGTGTAAATGATAACAGAATTTTCATTTTTGGATGCACTATCATTTTAATTTTCACAGCCATCCTTCAGAACCAGAATGATTGTTCTTAAGATTTTAGAACATGTAGTAAGTATTTTAATGAACACAAGAATACGTTTTTTTTTTAAATTGTTTTGTTTTAAAAACGGTGAAAACTGCATTTAAATGTCACATTTAGTGTGGTAAATGGCTTGAATACTTGAAATTAGCCTTAACTGACATCGGTCCCACAAGTGTTTGTTTGGACGTGCATACTCGTGTTTGCACATCTTCTCAATCAATAGGTTAATTGCAGCTTTGTAGTGTGTGTGAGTACGTGATTAGTTGTATGTTCAGCAATTGACAAGCTGTGGGATTTTTTTATTGATTGCCTTCAACAATGAACAAGACAAGAGAGAGAGAGAGGCTGTGGGTGGTATTGATTGATTGACCCCAAATTAGCCCCTTCTTTCCATCTCCCTCCCTCAGTCAAAGTACAGAGTCATTCAGGACAGACTCCATCAAAACGTAGATTAAGTAGAGTTTTTGTCTAGAATGGCACAAGCTCATTAGCATTTTGCAGAGAAATGGATGAAATATCTTATAAAGCTGAGTCAATGACTATAACTGCAAACCATAGATTGTTTGTTATTTAATTTAATAATAGGTAGCCTAGTCGAGTCTTTTCAATAATTTCTTTTGTGCTCTCTTTCACTTACTCACTTGTGCTCTCTCTCTCTCTGTAAGCCCCCTCATGCCTCCCGTTAAACATTTCTTCACCTCTTAATTGTTTTGACGGAAACAACTGTCATACTCATTAGAGCTCATTGATTTCCTGGTTGTTAGAGCATTGATTTTTGAAACTTCCCATTGATCTTGGGCTTAAAGCTCTCTGCCGTTCTCTCTCTCGCTCCCCTATATGGACTGTTTATCCACACACAACAGAGTCTAAGGCACTGAAATGGAAGTGATGAGTCAATAGAGGGGTGGACAGATAAATAGATAAACAGAGAATTTATAGAATAATCAACATCTGCCAGCTCACAGGGTCCCAGAGAAGGAATGAGAAATAGTCAGCGAGATGGAAAGGAAGGTGATGGGATATCTATATAAAGAAAAAGAACTTGCCTTTTCTCTTTATTTTCTGAGTGATTGGACACAGCTGAGGGTGACCACTGATGAAAAGGCTGAGAGACCTTTCCTGACCAAATGTGAGTGTGTGGCCTGTGCCTCCTCTGAAATAGTGTGTATTCATGGGGAATAGAACTGATCTTGTCCATTTGCTGTGATGTGCTCAGTCACAGCGGAGTGAGAGAAACCCACATTTCTTTTTCCCATCATCAGGATTTTCATCTAGTTTGGAATGAGAATGTAATTTTAATGTAATTGATTCCTGCTTTTTCTTTCCTTTTCCACACATAGCAATGTGCTATCCTTGATTGCTTGGATTGTCATGTGTCACCACTCCTCTCTGTTTCCTTGTTTCTTTTTATCATTGTCTTCATATGTAAGCTGATTTCTGTATCAAATTCAAATGCTCTTAGTCTCTATGGTCTGTTTGAATTTCCCATATTATCCTCATAATCAATTATTCTTCAATTATTATGTGAATAAAAGCCTAAATTCAATCTGTTCATCATATAAAGCGATCATGTCTCTTCAGAAAATTTAAACTAAACTGCTTGATTCCTATGGATTAGTTTTACGATCTCTTTTCGAACTTTTTGAAAGTCAAAGCGTCAGCAAAGCGTTGCATTGCTGTCAATGGAGGGACAGAAATCTCTCAGATTTCATTAGCAATATCTTCATTTGTTTTCCGAAGATTAACAGAAGTCTTACGGGTTTGGTACGTCACAAGGGCGCGTAAATTATGACAGAATTTGCATTTTTGGGTGAACTATCCCTTTAATAATGTCATTGGTTTTACCATATCAGTTTGAGCCCGAGTCGGATTTTGAAAATGCCTCAGTAGAATTAAATTCTTAAAAAGAAAACCTTTACTAATTTGGCATAATTTAAATGTTATTTCATAAATGTTATACTAAGAAATATTGTTTGTATTAATATATTTCTTTAATTATAGGCCTATTTCTTTGAAATAGAAAAATATTATTTTATTAGAGTTAATAACAAACATTTATCCATCAAATCAAAGTCATATATTGTGACAAACATGCAGAAAAATCAATAAGTCTTAAATAAAATGTAAAATTTTAAATAAGTTATAAAATATAATGTGGTGCGACTACAAAATAATGATATTTATGAATTAATATTTCATGATAGTTTATAGTTCAGAAATACTGTTTACATTGAAAATATATTTAAAACTCTTTTTAATTACTTTTTACTACACAGCACAGCTTTTTAAATTCATAATTATCTTGAAACCTTTCATGAAAATTGTGTACATTTTTTCAAAACCATTTAAAACCAACATAAATACATAATCACATTTCATATGTTTTTTAAAAGTAGATTTTAAAAAGATTTTCTACTCTTCTTTGTCGTGGCTTTTACTTATGTCATTTCATGCATTTGTTCACTTATGTATTTATTTATATTCTTTTCTATTTGTTCCGTGGCTGGTTCTCCAATGTGGCCAGATTCCCATTTGCTTCTGCTGACCAATGAGTTAGCAGCACCTGCTGTGTCCTAGAGAGAGAAAGAGAGCGAGGGAGAGGGAGGAAGAGAGAAAGAGGAAATCGATAGGAGAAGTGATGAGGAAGGGAGGTGTAGATTAACGTCTGGAGGCCTTGGGTCTGGGGGGGTTCGCGGGGGGCTGCCTTAGGACTTAGCCATGAGGCTGTAGCTCTCCTCAGTAAATCTCTCTGTACGCCACAGGAGCTAAAGCACCCCTAAATTATATATCTGCTGAAAAACATAAAAGTGATGCAGTCAAAAGTAAAAAGAAATGAGGAAATCAAATTTAGTGCCTCAGTCCTGATCAATGTACCAACATTTTCTTCAAGCGGCTGTTGCAAAATGCTCTGTATCTGTTCTTGTGTTGCAAGTTACCACACCAAGAATCGCAGGTTGTCCAAGGAGTATACTGCGGTTACGCGTTCACACATGAGCACTGCAGCACTGCTGAGGATAATAAATATATCTAATAAATATCATTATTTTTGGACCAATCTCCCACAATAAAGGAAGAACAGTGAGGGATGGCACCGGGGACCGGCTGGGATATTGGCAATATATCAGCATTGATTATTGAGAGTACTGACAGAGACAGAGAAGGAGAAAAGGGGAGAGGGAGTTCATAAAAACTAATAAAAGAGACGAGTAAGGAAGAAACAGAGGCTTTAGATGGATCTGCCTTTCTGCTCTAAAATAAAAGTGTGTGTGTATGTATGGATGTACAAGGCTTAAATGTGTATGTTCACTTAGACAAACACTAAAATCGGTGCAAGAAATGTGATAATTATATAATGCTCTATATATTTATGGCAATAGGTGTCGCAGAGAATCGTTAAGACGTCGACTCTTTTTGAGCTCTTTGAATGTGTATGCATGACGGAAAGAAAGAGAGAGCGAGATGATGTAGTAGTGAGATATTATTGATTAGACTTCCATATTGTTGATAAAAGCGAATCTAATCTGACTTGCTCATCTGTCAACGTGGCATCATTGTTTAGCAGCAGCCATCACAAACCCACAAGCACGCATATAAAACTGCTTATTCTTAGCTTCTTCATTCATACATACATTCTCCTAGCCTGCTCTTTTCCTCCATTATATTAATCATACTTTCCACTCTGCTATATGTCTCTGTCTGGATAATGTGTGTTATAGCCTAAGAGAATTTATTATTTCCTGTGCACATAAGCATGGAATATTTCTGCTGTTGTCAAGACGTGACAGTTTAATCATCAATAACAAACACAGCAGCATTAATCATGCATGCGTTTCATTCCACGCTCCTGTGGAGTCATTTGAAGATCTCTGTGCTAAAGCTGTCACCTCTCTTTGGTAGGGAGACAATTGCTATCGGCAAACTGTGTTTTAAGGATTCTTGTGATCTCATCTAAATAATTCCAGTTGAAACAATAAGCAAAATGACAGGCAACCATTTTGTCAATTTTCAGAGCACTTTGTGGAAAATTCACAAGCTATGTTGTTTTTAGTAGTCAATGAATGAAGAGTTTTTCTTCATTGGGTTTCTGATAAACTTATATTTGTTCTGGATTTAATTTGGATTTAGTATGGGTATGGATATGATAACTGGATAACATGAAGTCATAGTAAGTTGTATGTCTGTTATATACTCTTAAAAAAGGTTTTCACAGCAGCGCCATAGAAGAACCATTTTTGTGCCATTGAGGAACCTTTTAGTAAACAGTTGAAGAACATTTTAATATTCTAAAGAACCTTTGGTAACACTTTATTTTACAGTGTAATTGTTAAATATGTAACATGTAGTTACTATAGTAATAGTAATTACTATAAATTGTGCATAATTACATGCAACTAACCCTAAACCAAACCAAACCCTAAACCTAACGCTATAGTAAGTACATGTAGTTACTTAATATTACTCAGTTCTTAAATGTATAATTACAGTGTAACAAAGACACCTTAAAATAAAGTGTTACCAAACCGTTTGTGCAATGGAAAGATTCCATTGATTTTAAAGGTTCTTCATGGAACCGGATGCCAAAAAGAACCTTTATTTTAAGAGTGTATTAAAGGGATAGTTCACCCAAAAAGAAACTTTTACTCATCCTTGTGTCATTTCAAACCTGTTTTACTTTTTTTTAAAGAAAAAGATATTTCAAAAAATGTATCAATGCTTTTTACATTACAGTGTTTTGGACCCCATTGACTTTCATTGTATGGAAAAGAAAGAAAGAAAGAAAGAAAGAAAGAAAGAAAGAAAGAAAGAAAGAAAGAAAAGTCATGCAGGTTTGGAACAACATGAGGATGAGTAAAAGATGACAGAATTTTCATTTTTGGATGCACAGAGAAAATAGTATGGACGTTTTGCAAGCATGTCACATTCACAGTTTGGTCTGCGGTGATTTGTGTAATTTCACTCTTGTATGTGAACATTTTTAAGTGTGTAGGTGAGTGAGAAACAGCTTTCCTTTCCTCTTACTCCAGGAAGCCACATAAGCAATGGCTAGGTATGTTGGAAGAGGAGAGCACAGCTAGGAAGGGGGTGTTAGCTCCCTATCCTTCCAACACCATCTTATTTTCCTCTCCCTCAATTTCGCACTCTCTCTTTCCCTCCAGTCCCTCTCTCCTTCACTTAGATGCGCACAACCACACTATATTCTACAAGAAATAATTGCTTTTGTCTGAAAGGAGGACTGGAGGGAGGGGCCCGAGCGCCCCGTTACCTCAGAACGTCAAGGGGGTATGCGAGGGACAACCGGTCACTCCTTTTCATCTCTTTCACTTGACCTGCGGATGTCATCTGTCAATAGCGAGATGCAAGAGATGGACAGGGACAATGAAACACATCCTTCTATTGAACAAAATAAGGATGGAAAGCGGTTTGTTGCAGACGCAGAGACCCCCCAAAAATGAACACAACGTGGTCTTCAGTAAGGAATAAATGTATCGCTTTTATTAGTAATGTAAAACACAATGTATACATCATTATTTGTGGCTGCATAAATGTATATTCCAAAATTTGTGTTTTGGATTGCATCTCGGTCATTGCCAAGATTTCTGAGCGTGAGCTCGCTGAGAGTTTTGCTGTCTAGTGGAATCGATTTACTCCTATCGATTGGAGTGTTTAGCGTATAGATTTTTCTATTTAAAAATCTATATTGACAATAATCTTGTGTGTAAGTGCGCCGCAGCATGGTTTGTAATTGACAGGGCGTGATGAATTGGCGGTAGGAGAGAGAAGCAGCGCCGCTCGCTGATTAAGGCCCTCGGGAGGTTTGCTGGCATGCCGAGATTTCCTAGCACAGTGTTTCCCAACCCTGGTCCTGGAGGCCTCTCTGACTGTACACATTTTGCATGTCTCCCTCATCTGACACACCTAATTCAGGACTTTCAGTATTATAATATGTGAGCTGATGAGTATAATCAGGAATGTGTGTTGTTGTGTGCAGGAACAGAGTTGAGAAACCACTGGCTCTCCTAGATCAGCCAGTTTTGCTTCTGCTGTTGTTCTGTACATCATATTGGTAAACAATGTTTATTGACGGAAAATGTATATAACTGTCTGTGGGACTTTTAGGGAAATTAAGGGAATCTCTTGTTTGAATGAATCATGAATGAATGACAATTAATGAGTTGATGTCATAATAAATATGCCTAAAAAATAAAATGTCATAATTTACTCAGTCTGATGTAGGATTTTATATTGTGGCGCACAAAAGAAGATATTGAAAAAAAAAATGTCTTTTGTCCATAGAATGAAAGTTAATGGGCTCCAGCATTGTTTGATTTATTTTTTTTTTTTTTAATTAAATATCTTCATTTATGTTTTGCAGAACAAAGAAGTCCATGTTTGGAACATGAAAGTGATTATGACAGAATTTTCTTTTTTTGGATGAACTTTTTTAGGTTATTGTCCAAAATGACTAAAATACATGCCATGAATAAGTATTTCCAAAAGAGAGGTCAAGACAACTGTTCGTTTATTCAAAATATTAACAAGCATGGAACTTAATATGGAAATGGTGTGCATGTAAACGTGGTCACGGAGTGCCTTTCTTTTTTGTATTAATATGTTAAAACTGGTTTTGCTGTATAAATGAGTGCCGTGCTTTTTAATCTACATTAGGTGAATTAGTATTATTGAAGAGAGATGTTTGTAGTTCGTATCATTCAATGTGTGATTTTACCTTTCAGCGAGGCAAGCACGGGGGTACGGAACCGTTAGGGAGAGGGAGAGAGAGAGAGAGAGAGAGAGAAAGAGAGAGAAAGAGAGAGAGATGGGGAGGGGGAGGGGGTGGGGTGGTGGTGATGTGAGAGTTGTAACGGCTCCGCTCGCGTTTCAATGTTGCGGCCAGCGTGGAATCAGAGCGCGCGAGCGTATGGGAGGAGTGCGTGCACGAATAAGCTATTGGGGTTCCCAAATAACGGGAACAGGCAGACAGACCAAAACACGCAGGCGGATGGACGGAAATATAGGCAAGTGTTCTTAAAAAACCAGCGACATATCGAGCTCTTTTCCCCTGATGTTTTCGTGCTTTATTTATTTGTTTGCCTTATTTAGTCATGTATCGATTGATTGCGTTTTAATTACTGGCGTGTGACAAGGTGCGTGGGAGGAGGGGCGAATCCGGCGAACACGTTGAGTTGCCTTATTTTTCTATAGCTTTTTAATTTAAACGAGCAAAACAAGAAGACGATTTTAACCACGTTTAGTGACTTTGTGTAAATGAATGTGTAGCCTGTAGCTGCTAAAACAAGGAAGAGAGCTATAGAAGAGCTAGACCAAATACATTCACCAAAAATGCACCACATATCCAAGTAATAACAATATCCGCTGTCTTTTATACGTGATACAGTCAGGGTGTGAAGTCTTTTTTTTTCTTTATTAGAACAAATGCAGAAAGGTCAGTTTATTTTACAAGCAGATAACCAAAGTTAAAGCGACTGCAACCAAGGGGCGAAGCAGCAGGCCAGCTGAACATACAGTGGTCAGCGTCGACAAGGACAGAAACACTACAGTTCACAACGGGAGAATCGAGATATGCAGTTATGAACGTTCGCAAACATAGCCTATATGCCTTTGAGTGACAGATACATATATGTTCGGCAAGCAGATCGAACAGTTATACCAAATACTGTAGCTTAATACCAAAACGAATAGACAAACGTGAAGTAATAGTGAAATAACCCACGTTTGTCTTTCAATCCGTCTATCCGCCTGTGTGCGCGCGCTGGGAAAATACAGTCGGGCTGCACGCGGCTGCGTATCTATGCATGTAGATCAAAAGTAAAATACAAGCGAAAAGTAAAGTATAAATGCTATATTATGAATAAACAGTTTTATGTCAGAAACGCCTGGATCACAGACGGAACCCAATGATTTAAGTGAGAAAACGCCTATCTTGCCACAACTGCTAAAATTGCAAAGAAAAACCAACAACAAAAAGAACATCTGATAAGAACCAGACAAGAAGACGGATCATGTTTGTTCCTTTGCCGGTGCCGTTTGTCTTGCCGAGAACTGCCTCTGATCTCCACGCCTGGCGCCTCAAGTCCCCGCTGGCTCTGCGCTCTCACTCCGGTAAGGCTTTCTTCCAGAACAACCACCTTTTCTTCCCTCCAATACAGAATCCCGTGAAACCTCCCTTGTTCATCCCACTCAGTGGCATAAATCCCCGTATTCACCGTGTGAATGAAACATCCTCATTTGCCGTTTTCTGTTTGTCTCGCGCGCTTGCAGTCCTTTCCAAATTTTCAGTTTAGTCCAAACGACGCGATTCAAGTTTGTCTACAGCAAAACTAGCACTGCGCTGTCGCGCTTCAAAATGCAGCGCAGGTCGGGTTTGTTTTGTTAAAGGTGTTTCCTGAATATATTCCTGTCTCGTTGGGCTTAGTTTCGTCAGGGCTCCGTATCCGTCCGTCTCCTTCTCTCGCCTCTGCCTCTGCCTCCGTCTCCCCCGAACTAAACTCGCGGTGAGCTGGGAATATTCATGCCAACTTATCGATCTCCGCAGGATCGATTCCGGGGCCGGCGGATCGAGGGGAGAGAGGAGAAAATCAGAGCAGCTACAGAGAGCAGAGAAATGAGCATTTATACTATTCAAACATCATGTTGGCTCACAAATAGGCTATAGATGTATAGTGTGATGGTGATGTAGACAGTTGCACGTGTGATCGGCTATAAGCGTTTTGAATAGATGATCGCATGCATCGTGTATAATGTGATTTGCACCTCGTCTTTTGCAGTTAGAGACGGGCGAAGGGCAAACGGACGACTTGGTCCGTTATTGTTTTCTTTGCGTGAACTTGCCGGTTGTTCGGTCGGTGGCCACATAAAGATGAAAACAGAAGGAAGCGAGGATGCAGAAGGAGGGCGGGGGTGGAGTAGGAGGAGATGGGTGTAGTCTGAATTGAGGAGGCATAACTGCATAAGCAAGCTGCTGTTTACTGGGCATGTGACAGTCTGATAATACAATGAAAATGATTATTTTCTGGATATTTTATGCAGGAACCTATGTATTTTCTATTATTTCTTATTTGGGTTGTATAGGAAAATTTACATGTTCTTTAGTGTGAAATGTTATGCTCCATCTAAGTCTATTGTAAACATAATTTTGCTAGTTATTTTATTAGTTATTATTCATGCAGTTCTAATAAGCTCATATTAATTGAGAGATTGCATTGGATATTTGGAATAATAATATTAGGCTACTTTTAAAAACATTTTTAAGTAGAGGACTATTTGAAATGAAGGCAAAATGGTTATTAAAAAGTTATAGGATGTAAGATACAGTTTCTAGTATAAATTTATTAGAAAAAAAAACACTAAGAAAAAACAAGGTATGCGTCTTCCCATATGCATATGTGATCTTTCTCCTTATGATTAAAATCAAGCTGATGTTTAAAAGGTCTTCAGATGTTACTTGCGTCCATTTTTATGCATTCAGAATGTGTACAATGGAAGCTGTTGTGCCTTATTATTTTTAAGACTTTTTTAGCAACCTCATTTTACAGTGGTTAGTGGGGTTGCATTGTTCTCTGGCTGTATGATTTTACCATTTCATCTTTTCCGTAACTAACAGGTAGTCTTACAGGTTTTCATAGGCTTTGGGACTGAAGAATGATACAGGATGGTTAAGGGGAAGGATAATGAGCCTCTACCCCTCAGAGATTAACAGGGCCAGGGGAGAGGAGGAGGAGTTTCATGCCCCTTTCGCTGAAAAATAGCGAGTGTCAAAAGAAGATAAAAAAAAGAGGGCAGAAAAGAAAAAGCTGTGGACCACTAAAGGAAAGTAGGTGCAGATGACAGTGAAAAATGGGAACAAGTATGAAAAACCAAGTTTGAGAGGGAGAGGTGATCTTGAGCTCTAGACTCAGTTGCTCATTAGTTATGAATGATAAGCAAGGCTGTAAACTTTGTTGTTTGGATATACATACGTAAAACTTATTTTACATAGAAGTGCATATGGAAAAATATTCATAAGATGAACCTTTGTATATTTGTCCTTCACAGTCAGCTAAACCCACTAAAATCTGAGAGCAACAGTCCTCATTTCTTCATTTCATGCTGTCAAATACCATTACGACCAGCAGAAATATGCATATCTCATCAAAGCCTCTTAATCACCATTAGAGAGAGCAGAACCTATAACTATTATCCAGTTACTAATATATGCAGCTATTACACCATATTCCCATTAGATAGTGGATATAGACATGGACATGGACAGAGATAGAGATAATCAAGACCTATTCTTGTAAGTGGTCTCGGGAATTATTGCCATTAACAGCTCCATTAAAATTTTATGTGTGTTACAGTAACAGGCAGGTCCTGGAGGATGAGAGAATATTGACATGCAGAGAGAGAAAAAGAGTGAACTATTAAGCAACATTCTGCTGTCTGTGCTGACATATGAAACAAGAAAAAAATCTGTTTCTTAGCTTATCAACAGAAAGAAATAATATATCTATCAACTAAGATAATTTACTTTAAAATCTGTGAAAGATAATTGTCTCATTGTCATAATAATTTGGTGCAAAAACATGTAAAATGCAATGACAGGTGACAGAAATAGAATCCATATATTTTTGTAGCTATTATTTATTTATTTTTTGGTAGCTAAATGCTGTGTTTGTGTGAGCGAATGTGAAAGAAAGTGTTTACAGATCACGGCAAGTCCTGGTGTTAAGATGATTGCCAATGACAAAATGTCAGCTTGGGTTTGTTTGTAACATAATAGGGAATCAATAGATAGAAGGAAGATGTCAATACAGAATGTTCTGCATTTCACTCCCTCTCTCTCGCACACACACTCTTCCACCATCTCTTGCTCT
The DNA here is from genome assembly GCA_039654105.1 of Coreius guichenoti. NCBI lineage: Eukaryota > Metazoa > Chordata > Actinopteri > Cypriniformes > Gobionidae > Coreius > Coreius guichenoti. The sequence goes on along the minus strand of CM077176.1, from coordinate 25,975,470 downwards.
GATTGATATTCCATGTTGTCATGATGTTCATTAAGTGAAAGTACTCCCACAAGTCTTTTAGTTACTGTTAGTTTTGGCAGAGGAGAAATGTGTTTGCATCTGTGTAGGTTGACCTTCTGTAGTGCATTAACACAGACGACACCCTTTCCCTCATTAGCACTGCTGCTTTTCACTCTGTAAGAAATTCCCTAGAGTTCCTTCCTCCCAGTGATTATTACAAGCACACAAATATTTGTGTCTTCATGTTGTAGATATACAAACAGAAAGACATCTTGAGTCTGGTCTATAAACTGCTGTTAAGACTAAACTCTCCATCATATATTTAAAGCTTAAAGGGACTCACAAGTGCCTGCAAGAGCACACTATATTGATATTCCTCAAATGTTCTGACTCTAAATATTAAACTTCTGCAAATAATTCAGCCAAAATCACAAAATGTCATTCATGCACTACACTCAGAAAAAATGGTACAAAAGCTGTCACTGGGACAGAACCCTTTCAAAAGGTTCTAATATGTACCATTTGGGTACTAATATGTACATTTGAGGTACTAATGTGCACTTTTTTAGTAGTAAATAAGGTACAAAGGTGTATTTTTTAAAAGTGACACCCCAGTGACAGCTTTTGTACCTTTTTTTTTTTTTTTCTGAGAGTATATTATGAATTTAAGATGAGTGAATTTACATGCACAGTCTTATCCGATTGTACTTAATAAGCAGTGATGGGTGTAATGCATTACTAAGTATTTAATTACTGTAATTTAATTACTTTTCCCTTTAAAAAGTAAAGTAAGGGATTACTTAGAATTTTTCTGTAATTCAACTACAGTTACTTCTGATGTAATTTCATTAAATACTGTATAAACTAGAACAATTCTATATAAAACAAGAATGGATTTAATATCAAAATGTAACGTCTAATGATAAAATGTATGTTTTTAATGTAAACTTCTCAGTTTAAATACTTTAATCAGTTCAACAATAATTTATGCAATTTTATGTTATTTATTTTAAAGAATTAAAAGTGCAGTTTCATGTCTATCCTTGTATTGTTGAACTGGTCGAGGTTGAGATTTAGAAAGTAATTAGTAATGCAATACTTTTTAGAGAGACTAATTAGTATAGTAATCTAACTACACTGTTGAAGATGTAATTAGGTAGTAATTAATTACTTTTTTACAGTAACTTACCCAACGCTAATAAGAAGCCGTAACCATGTAGCCTTAACATTGTGTTCTTTTGTCACGTCATATACATAAAGAAAATAGAAAAAACTGAATTTCAAATCATGTGTTATGTGAAGTTTTTATAATGAACTAATTAATAATTAAATTTTTTCTGCATGAAAATCTACTCACTGGTATAATGACTGAACGTGAAAATATTATAATTTTGCATACTGGATTGTGATTGGTTGAACAACTTTTAACTCCAGTGCCGTGTATTTAGAATGCTGCATGATGCATGGGACACTGCAAAAGATGTGTAACTGGAGAGCAACGGTCAAACATGAGCATCTAGCCCATGTTTACATAGAAAAACAGTGGACTGCAGAAACGCGTACTGTGTGAATGGCTCTTTACACCATTGTTTCCCAACCCTTTTCCTGGAGGCACACCAACAGTACACATTTTGGATGCCCCTCTTATTTGACCCATCCATATCTGGTCTTGGAGTCTCTACTAATGAGTTTAATCTGGTGAGAGTTTGAAAATGTGTACTGTTGGCTTGCCTTCAGGAAAAGTGTTGGGAAACACTGCCTTACACTGCACAGTGATTGTGTTGATTCTTGTGTGCGGTCGGCTAAAAACAAGATGCATGCAGCAGCAAAGCCGCTGTGGTGCAGGATTACGCTTAGACTGTTCCAACCTCACCTAATATTTTAACATTTTTATTTAGCTGCCTTGCAATTACTGGCAAAATGCAAATCTTTTCATTATTAATCTCTCTTTCTGCCTCCCACTCTCTGCAAAAACACACTCTGGAGGTGTTGGTGGCTACGTGATGGTGCAAAAGTAGGAGAAGTGTTCAGACAGGCCCTTAATCAACACATCTGTGAGAGAAAGCACCTGGTCAATACACCCCCTACCAGTACAGCAGCACTCACACAGATTCTCCACTGTTGTGTTAATTTAGTGTGATTATCTGGCTGCACGTGTATTTGTGTGTGTATGTGCACATGTGTTGGAGAGGCTGAGAGAGACATTGTTATTTTCACCTCAGACACAGAGAAATGTTGTGTGTGTAGATGGATGGAGGGATTGAGACTGGAATGAAAGATGAGCATAAATAGACATGAATGAATGTATTGATATTTGACATAGCAGGTACATAGTGGCTTTACTGACAAACTGATGTGCTGAAAGATATTCAGATTTCCGTGTGGGATAATTAGATGGATGGATTGACACAGCAATATAATACTTTTAAATCTGGCTCCCCCCTTTGATGCTGTTAGATGAAAAATTGGCTTAAACCAGTGTAATTTGTCCTTTCAGCAGCTGCTGCTGCTGTGTGTGTGTGTGTGTGTGTGTGTGTGTAACAGCACACATTTTGATAATAGAGAATGTGTAATAAAAGCTTGCTCTTTGATTATGTTCTTCACTCCTCATGAACAAGCTCAAGACCTAAATCTTTTCTCTTCCTCCATTTCATTTAAGATTTATAGCGATCAAGGTCTCCAGTTCACATGCAGGGTTTAGTGAATTTCTTTCAGGGTTTTTTTTTTTTTTACCTTTTTCATGGTAGTAAGGTTGTCTGGTTTCATGTTTTGATTATTAAAAATGCCAATTATTAGTATGATTAATTATCCATTATTAAATCATATTATTATATGATAATTCTAAAATCAAACATCTAAGTGATTTGATCTAATAGATACAGTTTGATTTAGTTTACATTAGTGGCCCAGTGTTACAGTGTAAGTATTATTATATATGCATGTATTGTTTGGGATATTTCTTCCTGGATGCTTTTGAGAAAATAACAGTAAATGAACTGTTAGAGAGGTGACAGAATGAATCTTCCTTCTTTGTACCGTTCCTTCATCCTTTTATGCCCTTTAGTTTTGTTCATAACAGTTTTTTTTCTGCATCCTGAAGTTCCTGTTTCCCTCAGTGCATTATTTACTGTTAAAGGGATAGTTCACACAAAAATTAAAATTCTATCATCATTTATTCACCCTCATGTCTTTCCAAACCTGTATGCATTTCTTTATTCTGTGGATCACAAAAGAAGACATTTTGAAGAATGTTGGTTGGTAACCAAATCGTTTTGCCGTCCATTGACTTCCATTATATGGCCAAAAAATAAAAACAAAGCACTGAGACTGTGTCCTCAAAATATCTTCTTTTAATGTCCCACAGAAGAAAGAAAGTCATGCAGTTTAGGAACAACATGAGGGTGTTTTAATTTTGGGGTGAACTATCCTTTTAATCCTCACAAAACAGCACAAGCTGCAGTAAAATTAGGTAACAAATACAGTTTTACCCCGAAAAGGGCCACTTACAACCACACAGCATTTTTAACTGACAACACAAGCCGAAACCACCAGCCACCTACCCGTACAAATCTTGTAATTGGCCACATGCTGCCTTGAGTGACAAGTATGATCATCAATCAAATTAAGATGGAGAGAGGGGAGGGATGGAGCCCGACTCCCCAGACAGGCTCCTGTTAACAGGGTTTCCTTCAATCCGGGTTTATCGATCAATACGTGGCTTGCCAATTTGTACTCTGCACCTGAGTACATAAAATGCCTATTGCATCAGATTACTTTAAGTTTATATCCATTATGCAGCATGTTCTCATCACTTCTTTAAGAGAAAATTGTTTCCATTCACTTGTGAAACAGCACCAAAATACAGAGACGTTTTGGCTTTAATTTGACAGCCTTACTCGTACATGCTTTGATGGGATAATTGTATTCCGCGAAAGCGATTTGCACTGTGAGTTTATTACCATCAATGCATATGAGCTTGATTGGTGTCCAGCATCTGATGATGCAGGTGGACATTAAACCTGGAATGCTGTAGGGATCATGGCTGAATGACTGCATTTTCTGTGGAACGTATCCGAGGAGACGTACAATGAGCGAGCTTATGCAACATAGCAGAAATGATTAAAGTCATAAAAATATGTTGAACTGCAGATTGTATGAGGAACAGTTTTATGGTTTTTATGGTTCTCCGAAATACTAAATTCAGTGGTCTGTTATTTTCTAATGTTCGGCGTCATCCATGGCAACGCTGTGACCAGAAAACTGAAACCGGTGCTACTTTCATTTCTCTTGTATCAAAAATAACAGTAAATAATAAACGGAGCAATTCCAATAGGGTCCTCACACCATCGGTGCTCGGGCCCTAATAAAAGTAAATATTGCATATTTGCAATCTCTCGTTGCATACAAACGCAGCTGGTGCCGTCAAACGCAGCTGTGTCTCAGTTATCGACTGTGGTGAAAATAATCTCAGATGAGTTAGTCTTAAAGGGATATTTTACCCCAAAAAAGAAAGTTTACTCACCCTCATGTTGTTCCAAACCCGTATAACTTTCTTTCCTCTGTGGAACATAAGAGAAGGTATTTTGAGAAATGTCAGATTTTTTTCTTGTCTATAAAATGGAACTGAATAGTAACCAAAACGGTTTGATTACCAACATTCTTCAAAATATCTTCTTTTGTGTTACACAGAAGAAAGTTATACAGCTTTGAAACGACACGAATTTCCTTTAAATATTAATATTACTGAAACGTCGTTGCATTGTTTGTCTGTAGCTGGGCTGATTGTTTTGTAGTGGATTGTTTTTATTTTTTAGAGGAAGCTACTATGTAGGTAATATTGTAAAATCATTTTAATATTCCATATCGACATATTTATTTATTTTAGATAAATACGTATTTTTATTTATTTCATTACTGATAGTCTCCCTGCGTCGGGGCCCTTATTTTGCGATAATAACCGTCTGTCTGTTCATTATCCCTTTACTTATACTTCCATTTCAGACAATAATGTGATTTCTAAATGGTGTCCCTCACCAATGCAGTCTGCCCTGTTTGTCTGTTCCCTCTTTATTGTTGTGGGATGTTTAATGGGGTTTCTTTATAAAGGCTTATCTGTCCTTCTCTCCGTATCTCTTGCTCTCTCTCCGCCAGTCTTGGTGTGGCATGATGGAGGGATTTTTAAGGAGATTTCTTTTCCGTGTTCATTGGACGTTGATGAGCTCCTCTGTCTGTCGCTGCTGGCCTGTCATAGCCTCAACACTGCTTATAGCAAAATCAATCGGTCTCAGTCACAGAGGGTGAAAGAGACGAGAGCGTTAGCTGGCGCTCCGCACACAAACACACACACACACATTCATGTACCCAAAGTTTATAGCCAACAAACACACACTTGGTTCAACTCCTGCCCTCCCTCACATCTTGAAGAGAAGAAGATAGGATGAAGGGATGGAGGGAAAACGCATGAAAGGAAAGGATGACAGAGGAAGAGAGGGAGCAAGAGCGAGGGAGAGATAGTAGCATTAAAATTCATGGCTTTTTTTACTCTCTGTGCTGAAAAATCAATAGTGTTTACTATGAATGAGAGGAGCGCTGGACAGCAGAGCTGGGGGCAGATAGACGGGGGGAGAGGGGGAATGGGGAGCGGGGGGGTTGACTTCATTACTGGAGGCAGAGGCACGAGAGGTCAAGGTTAAAGACTCAACCTAGCGGGTAGAAGGTGGGGGTAGTCTACCATTTACCCACAATGCTGCAATAGTATTGTGGAGTCGGATACAACAGCCCTATCAGTATAAATGAGAACATGTCAGTTTGGGATCCCTGCTTTCTCTATCTCATGTGCCCAACACATACACTCTTGTTCGCGTGGATAAGCATCTGTAAATTCACATTTGGATGGTCCTGGAACTAGTTGGATGTTTTGTACCCAGCTGTGTTGCAGCTGATAGCGGCATCTGCCACTTTTGTAAGTTTTAACGAACCTTAACGCCTCATGCGATGCGAAACACTCCGAAAGTTAAGGGAAAAAGTCACATACCCTCTATTAAAAAGCGTGGAAAAGCTTGATTCTTCATCAGCCTCTAGTTTGGAATATATTTAGACACACTGATTCAGATCTCTGGTGTTGGTTTGAATCCTGCGTTAAAATTTCAGTTTAAAGGAATATTTCGGATTTAGTGCAAGTTAAGATCAATTGACAGCACTTGAGGCATAATGTTGATTACATCAAAGTGATTGCATCACTTAAAAAAGTGAGGTTACAGTGAGGCGCTTGCAATGAATAGGGCCAATCAGTAAACATTAAAATACTCACTGTTTCAAAAGTATAGACACAAGACAAACAATATGAGTGTTAACATTATTTTGGTGTGAAAAAAAAATCACTAACTTTTTCTGTGTAAAGTTATATCCAATTTTACAACTTTGTTACCATGAAAATGTAACCTAAAACCTTAAAACTGCCCTAAAAATGACAAGAACAACTGTTTTTGAAGTTAAAAACATGAGAAGCAAGGTCTAGAGATGCATTTTTAAATGCTGAACTTTTTTTTAACTTGAACACTATGTCGTGCACGAGACAAACATGTCCGTCTAGTGTGTTTACATAAAAAAACAAAACAATGGAACAGCAGCCCAGAGGACTGCAAAAATGCTTTCTGTGTGAATGGCCCCTTACTGTAGGTGCTTTTATAAACTATAACCTTCCCTGCTTTTAAAATCTCCAAAAACTGGCCTGCATTTACTACCATTGTAAGTGTCTCACCATTGATCTTTGGGGACAAATCTAAATTATTTTTGTGGTATCAACATTATGCTACAAATACTGTTGACTGGGCTTAACTTGTATTGAACCCAGAATAATACTTTTAAGTAGAAATGAAGGCAGAGGGTTATTTTCTGAATTGGAATGGCCTTGCAAATCTCCACCCCTTTATTTTTCTCTTTTGGTGGAGAGTATGTGTTTTCATGGTGATATATACAGTACTCAAGCAGTTTGATATTCAAGGAGACTCATGAATGATGTAACAGGAGATGCTTGTCTTAGGCCCGGGTTTATGTGGCTGCAGGAGTATATGGGATATAAATGGAAATGTGAACTTTTACATCAGCATAAATTTACATTAAAGCCAAATGATTAGAGGACATATCACTGAATAATTTCCTCTATGATGGCTGGCAAATGAAATATTTTTCAGAGATATTAATCAGCTTTCACATTAGTTAGATAGTTAGTGTGTGAGTTTTACAGATACTGAGATTAATATCAAATGCATTAGAAGCCCAGCGGCTCATTTCTTTCATTCTTTTGTATTAGTAAACAGTAAGATGGATGTGTAGAACAGGTGAACAGGCACACTGGCTGCTCTGCAGGCCTTGACTTAGACTTATATGCCACTGCTGCTGCCTTAAATAATGTAATAATCTCACATTCAGAATGTCATAATGTCTTATTTAGTTAGCTTAACTTGCTAGAGCACATAATCTAATAAACTGTATTTAATATGACTTATGTAATGTTATATTGTGTGTTACTATCTGCTTTTATGTCTCATCCTCTCTTTCTCTCACTCTCTTTTGGTGCTTTCCTCCTTTTTTACTTTGCACAGCAGCACAGGATGCTTTCTTATTCTCTTTTATTTCTTCCGCTCTTTTTCACCTTTACTCTTTCTCTCTCTCTCTCACTCCCTCTCTCTTTCTTAGTCGTCTGTTCCCTTAGCGACCGTTTCCAAGACACCCACTCCCAGCGGCTGGGGGAGGGGACCTGTGATGTCATGCATGCATAACTATACACCTGAATTCTTGTGTTTTTAATCTTTCTTCAGGACTCTCTTCCTTTTCTTTTTCAAAACTTTAGTATTTCAGACCCAGATGGCTCTTCTGTTGTTGTATTTATAGCCTCTATTTATAAATTCCTTACACAGTTATTTGACTGGGTGTTTGTGTGTGCTATATACATGTAAATAAGTATTTACTCTGGTACATTACAATGCGCGCAGACTCTGTGTCCTTGCCGTATCCGTTGAGATCTGATTCATATTAAACAGGCCTTTTATCAGTGCGGATGCTGTAGTGTGTGTGTGTGTGTGTGTGTGTGTGTTGTTATGGGGACAAATTGTCCCAGCAAAGGTGGCAATATCCAAAATCCTTGACCCTGTGGGGACATTTTTTAGACCCATGAGGAAAACAGCTTATATATCATACTAAGTGATGTTTTTTTGAAAATGTAAAAATGCAGAAAGTTTTCTGTGATGGGTAGGTTTAGTGTAGGGGGTTAGAAGATACAGATTGTACAGTATAAAAATCATTATGTCTATGGAAAGTCCCCATAAAACATTAAACACAATGTGTGTGTGTGTGTGTGTGTGTGTGTGTGTGTGTGTGTGTGTGTGTGTGTGTGTGTGCACGCATGCTCCTTCGCTTAACCTTTCCTCATCTTAGGCTGTAAGGTTTGTCCCCATGATGCAATCTGATCTCATTTCTAAGTAACTTTTAAATTATTTAGGAAAAATACTTTTCTTTAATTAGTACGAAAAGAGTTGGTTGGTTGTATTTTGCTAAATGTAAATGCATAATTCTGACAATCACAACAGCTGTAAGTGGCTGCTTAAAGTGATAGTACACTGAAAAATTAAAATTCTGTCATCGTTTACTCACCCTTAAGGTGTTCCAAATCCAAACCTGTATGAATTTCTTTCTTCTGTTGAACACAAAAGAAGATATTTTAAAGAAAGTCGGTCGCCAAACAGTTGATTAATGTTCCATTAACTTCCAATTTTTTGTCCATACTATGGAAGTCAATGGGGTCCATTAACTGTTTGGTTACCCAACTTGAGGGTGAGTAAATGATGGCAGAATTTTCATTTTTGGGTGAACTATCCCTTTAACTCACTCCGGTGTTGACATCACTCCACCATCCCACCTTCCACTTGTAGTTTCTGTTAGTTGTATTTCTAATATTAATTATCTTTTGGAGGGCACCCAACAATGCCATTAAACAGGAATGTGTGTTTCACAGGTAAAGTAACTTAATGCACTGTTTGCATAAAATTCTCAAGTTAGGAATGTATAGCATGTTAACAGCTAGACTGCCTAAAACAAGGATAAATAAATCAGAAAAAAAAAAATGTGCATATAACTTTTCAAAAATATAGGTATATTCATAAATAATAATAATAATAGTGATAGCTCTATAATGTTGCTCTATATAAAAGTAATGAAATTTGATATTCATATGATGTATTGTGTTTATTGTTGTTGTCTAATGATTATGAATTTACTATTGTATCAAAAAAGTAGAAATAAAACAATTAAGAATTGATTATCTGGCACTTAAATATACTATTTATCTGTATCACTATTAGTTGTGAATTTCTTTTTTTGATCAGTAACAATGATTGTATTGCACTGCCTGTGTATTTTTTCTGTATTATTTGTTTTCAAACATGCATTTTTCTAATGTGTTTACATGGTCTTACCTGAATGCTCTCATTGTGTAAAACTTTGCTTTTAAAACTCCAGCTAAGGTGCACTAATGCATGCTTTTTGGACAATGTTACATTACTAATCAACAACTGAGTCAGAGGATGTAATAAATGTTGTGTTGTTTCTGGTGTTGGCTGGTGAGGGTCACGGTTACTAGGCAACGACCAGCGCAGTCTGTAGATATGCATTCGACTCCTAATGGGAGCGGAAAAGGGGAGTGTGTGTGTGTGTGTGTGTGTGTGTGTGTGTGTGTGTGTGTGTGTGTTGGGGGTCAAGTTTGTCTGAAGGGGGATTAATATTTTGAGAAGGGGCAAGCAGTGGCTCTGTCTGCACTGCTTGTGTCTACACAGTTCCCTTGTTGTTACTCCTCTTTGAAGCTTTTGTCCCGGTGTTTCACGCATTTCTGAAGAAAAGACGTGGTCTTGGCTACAAAATACCCAACATATATTCAAACTCAACTCACACATTCAGTCTGTATAAGTTGTACACGATGATAATCAGGCACCCTTTTTTTTGTTGAGTGGGCAACAATGGCAGCCCTGATCCACTTTATTCATATAGGCAAAATAATACATGACCAAAGGAAAAAAATGTTTATTCATTTTTTAAACAAGTTCATTTTGTAAGTGGTAATTTTATGGGCATATTAAATGTCTGATATATCTGAACTTGACAGCCAAATTTGGACATTTGAATGCATGTGCTAGACGCTTGTAATCATTATGATGTCAATATGAATTCTTAAACATATGCATAATTTTATCGCTCTTGTTCTCATTGTCACACTTGATTTTGTCCCTATCTCGTTCCCACCCTATTGACTCTCTTTTCCCAAACAATTCCCTCTCTCTCTGTCTCTCTTTCTCTCTCTCTCTCTATTGATCGACACATAGTGAGCTCTGTTCTTCACTGAGCTGCCTCCCTTTAATCAATACAGATAATTGTCTGCTCTCTCTCTTTGCCAAATACTCTCTCTCTCTTTCTCTCTCTATCAATGAACCCCCTAACCACCCTAAGTCTGGGATTCCCCCTGTCTTAATGACCAAAGGTAACCTGTTCTCTCTCTCTCTTTCCATCGATTGGCGTGGGAGCGATTGACTCACATGTGTAAACATGGTGCACGATTGTGCTGCGTCGAAGTCTCTTCAACTATTCCCATGTGGTTATAGAGACAGACTTTTCAGGGTTTGTCAGGCTAAAAACATGTAATCAGATTCATATTGGAAGGTCACACCATACCAATACTCTATGACTAGAAAAGAAGAGATATCAAATATAAAAAGTTAATAAAGATATAAAACTTTAGTAGTCACTCTGATCATGCTGTTGCAAATAAACATGTTTAATATATTTTAATATATGACCTTTTGTGGATAGAAATGGTAGAGATGATAGGAAAATATTGAGGAGAATGAGATCAGGACATGTTGCATGTCAGATTTGAATCTGCATTTCCCACATGAGCAGTCGTTAATGCTGTTATTTTAATAATTTATTTTAATATTCTGATTTAATGATTTAATTTAATGTTTTGTTTTAATTATATATTTTAATATTATATCACTTTTATTGACAGTGTTAATAGAGATGAGAAGAAATTATTCAGGAGACTGGGATCCCGACATGTTGCAGGCCAGATTTGAATCTGCATTTCCCACATGATCACGAAGGCTCAAAGTTGAGCAGTCACTTTGATCATGCTGTTGTAAATATACAATTTAAATTTTAATTTAATTGTATATATATATATATATATATATATATATATATAATTATGTCACTTTGTATTGATAGATACAGAAGAGATTAGAGGAAATTACTTAGGAGACTGGGACCAGCCAGATTTGAATCTCCATTTTCCACATGAACAGCAAGGCTCAATTTCTGGGATATGTGCAATAGACCACTGTAGCTTTTAACTCACTCTATAAGGACAGAGGAGATGTGCAGATAGAACTTTAAATTCCCCAAGGTCAAAGTTTAGTCTCTGCAGGTCAGGCTTTTTCAGCTATAATAGAGAATTAATATTTATAGTATACTATGTGTGATTTTGGATAGCCAGGGAGGTAGCAGAAAGCATTTTCTTTCTGTTTGGTTGAGGTGTGAGAGAGAGAGCAAGAAGAGGTGAATAGGAAGGTGAGATTCTTGTCTTGCCAAACTCTGATTTAAAAGTGAGGAATTCTGTGAAGAGGGAGATTACAGGTGGTATAGGCCTCATTCCAGAGTGTGAAATCCCACTGGGATATGAACGCATAGACGTAGAAAAGTATTTCTTTGGTGTTAGACACAATTCACAGGGCCAGTGTACAGTCTTTGTTGTGCATCCTTGTGTTTTCACTGTTTATGTGAATGTGTGAAGAACTACATAGTGCTGGACTTACACATGAAATCACTGATTTCAACCAACATATTTTCATGTGCTATTAAGAATATAGAAGATGTGGAATAACAGTGAGCTGAAAGGATAAGAGAAATGTAGCACTTCATATGTATTCGTAGGCTATTGAAATATTGATATATTTTCTTTGCTTTGTGTCTCTGTTGGCTCTTTCTTTATCAGATTACGTCTCCTCTCGCTTTCTCTTCCTTTTTCCCAGTCAAGCCTCAAGGATAGAAACCTTGAATTTGAATTTCAGTGGCAAAGAAAGAGAAAAAAGGGGGGTAGGGTGGGGTTGTGCTCTTAGGGAGCGGTCGCTGAGAAAGTGCCTCTAATGGGCGTCTGTGCGCTCCCCCCTGCCTAGGGCCCCGATCGATACCGACTCAGAGCAATAAAGCTTTCCCCTGTCATCTCCACAGAATACAAAGCAGTATGGGGAGAGAGAGAGAAAGAAAGAGAGAGATAGGTGAAAAGCTGTTCCGCTAGCCAGACCGATTTCCTACACCAACCCCCCCCCCCCCAACCCATCTACCCCCATCTAACAACAGTAGAGCCCCTACCCCCTCTCGTTCCCTCTCTCCATCTCATAGTCCACCTCTCCTTTCCCCAAATGTAGCACGGGTCCCCTGTGCTGGCTCTGACTAGGTTTTGATATCTCCCTGCGCTCGGAAGGAGAGAAATAAATAATGGCAGAAGAAACTCTTATTTTAGTTATTATCACAAACACAGAGACAAGGACGGATAGAGAGACGTCCAAGTGGGGCATAAAAGGGAAAGGAAATTAAACAATAAAAGAGGTAAGAAATGGCAGCTGGAAATGGATGGATAGAGAGAGTGATGTAGTTTAGGAAGTGAAATGGGATGAGAAGAGAATGAAAGGGGGAATGAAGTGATACAAAAAGGAGGGGGGGGGTGGAAAGCGAGAAGGGGATTATGGGAGAGAGAAAGATGGATGTTGTGATAAAGATGGAGGGTGAGTGAGAATATTGATGAGTTGATGAGTAAGAACGACAGACAGGAGACAGCATGAAGGGAAAAAAACTGCACAAGGGAAAGGTGAAAGGCAGGTTAAAGGTCAAATTATTCCTGTAACCACATTTAATCAGCACTATAACACTGAAACTATCAGAAAAGACAGAAACACGGTTTCTTTGTGAGGATGGGGGATGTAAAATAGGGATATGTAGGGTTTCTATTTTATATAAGGTGGATTCTTGTGTTTAAAAGCAATTATTAGAGCACTAGAAAAGCCTGAGATGAAGTTTGACGTGCACTAAATAAAACTTTTTAAAACGAAAAATCTAATAAAAGCTCTAGGTATACCAGTCAGCCTCACTAGTTGACCATCGTGACCCGTCCTTCATGTCAAAGCAAACGGTTCCTCATGAAAGTGACAGTGTAGGTGTGAACGTGTCTGTGTTTGTCCTCCATCACCGTGCGCTTGTGCTTTTTCTGTGTGACAGCTCTGGAGTTGCTCCGTCATTACACTGCTGTCAACCTAATAACATCTCTTCCTCATCTCTCAAAAACAACAGTTTGTGTGTGTATGTGCGTCTCATCTCTTTTGTTGTACCCTCACCCCCATCCTCCCCAATTCAATCCCTCATTTCTTCTTTTATTGGAAAAAGATGGGATGAATCCTTCATCTTCTCTCTTGTAATGCTCTTCTGTTATTATACTGCAGTAGGGCTGGGTGAAATAGCTAAAAATATTATAGTGGTCATTTTCAGGCTTTTGACGTTATTTTATATATATCTCAAAATGTATGTATTTGCTCTGATATTGGTGTTTATGGTTCAGAGGACCAATAGTTTTCACCAAAAAGTCATTGTAGCCAATTAGATTAAAAACACTTAATGCAAAAAAGGTCAAATAAAGTAAAAAGTTAAAATAATTAATGTTTTTAATATAAAAAACATATAAATATAAAATATTTAATCACTTTCATTTTTATGCACAATATAGCAATAACTAGTAATATTATAAACATTATATAACAAATAACAAGAAAGCAATATTTAACTAATTAATATTTAATAAATTAATAAAAAAGAAACTAATTAATAATAACAAATAACTAAAATAAATCTACTATTTACTGAATTTAAGGCAAACCAAAAATTTACGCAAATTAATCATAACATTTTGAATGAAGCATCATCAATTCATTGAAATGGAAAGTTTCAACTCATTCATGGAAATGAATTAAACTTTCCAACTTAAAAGGTTTTGTGAGGTTTAAATCAGAGCTTAGTTTATATATATATATACACACACACATATTACATTGTGAAAGTAAAATCGTTGCATATATATTGTGAATATTTGAAATAATGCAACTGTAACTGTGAAGGTTTGATTCAATATTGCAACAAATAAATAGTTCAGTTCTGTTTGAGCGGCCATTGGTAGCAACCGAGAGTACCGGATTGGTGGCACTTTTTTCCACTAACACACATTTCCTTCTACTTTCTAGTCTTATCTTCCAAGTTTTTCATTTATTTTCTCATCTCTCTTCATCTCCCCATGTCCTTTTCTTTCCCTGTGAGATTTTACTATCAATTCTCCCACTCTGCACTTCTTTTTCAAGTGGCCTGACTCTCTCCTGCATCCACGTTCTTTCCTGTTCTGCCGTATGAATTCCTCTCAACTCCCCTTATTTCCCCCTCTACCTCTCTGCACAGTAATAATGCTACTGATAGAAAGAAGCCCAAGTGTGTGTTTGTGTGTGTGTGTGTGTGTGTGTGTGTGTGTGTGTGTGTGTGTGTGTGTGTGTGTGTGTGTGTGTGTGTGTGTGCGCGCGCGATTATTGTCGTGTCGGGAGTCAGAGGAATCGATCGATGCAGAAATATGAGGGTCTGTGTCAAAAACAATAACCACCTTTTCCCCAGACACACATACTTTCTCACACACAGCTGCATTCACACACAGATATAAGCCTAAATATTAAACATGCACACATTCATTCAGGGGAAACGATACTCAGCCCTCACATTACAGGAAAAATGCTCCATTTCAGATAGGAAAACTTATCAGCACAAGAGCTACTCTCCGTTTACCATTTCACTGTCTGTCACAGGGGTAAAAACATACACATAAGCACAGACAAACACACACACATACACACACACACACACACACACAAGAGACCTTTCACTGCTGTTGCCTGGCAACGTGGGCCAGTGACCAATCACAGTGCAGAGCAGTGTCCAGTGATGTCACAGCGTCTGCTGACCAGCAGGAAAGAAAGAGAGAAAGAGGGAAAGAAAGAGCAAATGTCTGGAAACAATTTAAAAAGAGCATTTTTATCATTACGTTACGGGACATGCTGATAGTTTAACAGCTGGAGGAGCGAGTGGAAAGTTGCAGGGAATGGACATTTGTGTTTATGGAGGTGAAGAGGTGGACGTATCAACCTGGAATGGTGGACGAAAAGAAGGCGTCTCTGTAACTTTATCAGCATTAAAGACTAAGACACATTTGTGTTGGAGTGAACGCGATTGCATCTACAGCGCGAAGAGTGTTTGCTGTGCGAAATAGTTAGTATCTAATCACTCACACACATTCGCACACATATGGCTCTGAGCTGTGACAGCTGTGAGATTGATGGCTCTCTTGAGGCCTGGAGCTTGCACTCTTAAACAGACAGCTGATCAGATAAACATGGAGAGAAGAAGAGCAAGAGGAACGGATGAAGAAACATACTAGCTTTTAAAAATCATAGAGGCGTATTTGCAGCTGGATCACGAGATGTTCCTGTTTGTTTCACACATGCATCAGACTGTAGGTCATCAGACAAACTAAAACTGATGTCATTGTTTCCACGTAAACCAGGTGATGAGGGGCCAGCCAAATGGCCTGAGACCCCCGTGACATATGCAGACGTGTCTGTGGTGTGTGACCTCTGGGGTTATGAACTTTAACCCCACCAGCCACACAGCATACGCACAGGCTCTCGATGACCGTGAACCTGACACACTGCTCTCTTTGTGTGAAACCACAAAACATATAAGCTACCATCTGTATTAGTTTGTGATGTATAAGAAAATATATGAAGAAAATATCAATGTTTATATAGAGAGAATATATGCAGTGTGAGTATGAGCAGTAACTGAAGCTCTCATACAGGCCTGTATATGTATATACTGTATAAGGTAGCTGTCTTATATAGCTGTCTTTTGTTAGATTTGTCTTTGTGTGAGTGTGTGTCTGTATATTAATGAGAATCTAAACTGGACATGTTGTTTCACTTTAATTTTTCTTTGAAATAACCAGGATATTTGAAATGGAGCACTTGAAATAAGGCTTATCAATTGGGAGATTCCAGAAAAACTCTTAACTTCACAACATTCATAAAAAGTGGGGCAATGCCTCCTTCTAGTGTTGAACATACAGTACTGCAGTCTCTTATATCACCCATATGTCCTGGACTTGGACTTTACCTTGACTGTAAATAATCTCAGCAGACTGTTTCTTAAATCCCCAGAACCTCGTAGCCATTACATTTTGTTCTTTCTAACTATTTGATGTTTAATAAACATTTATGCATATATATATATATATGTGTGTGTGTGTGTGTGTATATATATATACACTCACCTAAAGGATTATTAGGAACACCTGTTCAATTTCTCATTAATGCAATTATCTAATCAACCAATCACATGGCAGTTGCTTCAATGCATTTAGGGGTGTGGTCCTGGTCAAGACAATCTCCTGAACTCCAAACTGAATGTCAGAATGGGAAAGAAAGGTGATTTAAGCAATTTTGAGCGTGGCATGGTTGTTGGTGCCAGACGGGCCGGTCTGAGTATTTCACAATCTGCTCAGTTACTGGGATTTTCACGCACAACCATTTCTAGAGTTTACAAAGAATGGTGTGAAAAGGGAAAAACATCCAGTATGCGGCAGTCCTGTGGGCGAAAATGCCTTGTTGATGCTAGAGGTCAGAGGAGAATGGGCCGACTGATTCAAGCTGATAGAAGAGCAACTTTGACTGAAATAACCACTCGTTACAACCGAGGTATGCAGCAAAGCATTTGTGAAGCCACAACACGCACAACCTTGAGGCGGATGGGCTACAACAGCAGAAGACCCCACCGGGTACCACTCATCTCCACTACAAATAGGAAAAAGAGGCTACAATTTGCACGAGCTCACCAAAATTGGACAGTTGAAGACTGGAAAAATGTTGCCTGGTCTGATGAGTCTCGATTTCTGTTGAGACATTCAGATGGTAGAGTCAGAATTTGGCGTAAACAGAATGAGAACATGGATCCATCATGCCTTGTTACCACTGTGCAGGCTGGTGGTGGTGGTGTAATGGTGTGGGGGATGTTTTCTTGGCACACTTTAGGCCCCTTAGTGCCAATTGGGCATCGTTTAAATGCCACGGCCTACCTGAGCATTGTTTCTGACCATGTCCATCCCTTTATGACCACCATGTACCCATCCTCTGATGGCTACTTCCAGCAGGATAATGCACCATGTCACAAAGCTCGAATCATTTCAAATTGGTTTCTTGAACATGAGAATGAGTTCACTGTACTAAAATGGCCCCCACAGTCACCAGATCTCAACCCAATAGACCATCTTTGGGATGTGGTGGAACGGGAGCTTCGTGCCCTGGATGTGCATCCCACAAATCTCCATCAACTACAAGATGCTATCCTATCAATATGGGCCAACATTTCTAAAGAATGCTTTCAGCACCTTGTTGAATCAATGCCACGTAGAATTAAGGCAGTTCTGAAGGCGAAAGGGGGTCAAACACAGTATTAGTATGGTGTTCCTAATAATCCTTTAGGTGAGTGTATATGTGTGTGTGTTAAATATGTTAAATGCATATGCATCCTGAATGCTTTACATCATACAAATTATTTTAAATTTCTGAAAATGCAAATACTGGCAAAAACTAAATAAAGACATACAGGGCCAGTAAAATGTGACTGTTCCATATGACCTTTATGAACTTTTTATCAAAATGCTCATGCTTAAATGAATTTTCTAGGCAAATTTAAATTGAGTCAATGGATGATTTTCTTGACAAATTCTTTTTAGTGATTTAAATTGGAGCAAATAGTGAAAAGTATATTCAACACTTCAAAAAAGCATCCCAGGATGTACCTTTATTTGTGTTATTTCATAGTATATAATAACTGTACTATTTTTCTAAAATGAAATAATAATTTGGTGTGTCCACACTGTTCTCTGATGTGGTGCATGTAGTTAGGACAGTTGGGACATTTCTATTTTCAGTCATTGACCAGTACAGCTTGTGATCCATCCCTGCTTCCTGCTTCAGACACATTACGGTTTTATATCACAACACATATGCTTGTTTTGCTTTCTCTGCGTTGTTTTGGGCTCCTACGGGGTGATTCATGCCCCAGTGTGGACGTGTGAGGTTGGAAAAAAGCTGTGTGAGCAAGCGTCCTCATTCTGTATTTTCTGATGGAGGCTTGTGTTGTGACAGATGTGTTGATATACAGCAGAGATACGGCGTGACACGAGTGTGCTAGAGAGACCGAGAGAGTCACCACAGGACTCGTGAGTGACTCTTTCCAGCAACCCCAGCACTTTCCAGCGGCACAACTCTCCCCCTCTTTTCACCTCTATCTCAACATCTGCTTATTCTTTCATCTCTCACTCCTCACTGCCGACTTCCCACTCTCAACCTCTCTCATCCTCTCTCTGTTCACCTGACCCCACTCTTCAGCCCACCGATCGACAGCTCTTCACTTCCTCCTTCGCTCGCTCACCATCCTGCTCGCCTTCCTCAGCCTTTCATCCTCCAAATGCGACCGTCACATAAATTCGCCTGATGAAACGACCTGTAACACAATTACGAGTTTAAAATGCATTGTATTGTACATGCAAATGTGGTATATCTGCTCTGACCCGCTCCGTTCTCGCTCTCTCGGGGTCAGGAAGTGGGCACGGAGGGGGTGGTGGTGTGGGTGAGTACAGCGTAGAGAGGAGGTGACGGAGGGAGGAGAGAAGGAGGAGTGGAGAGTTCCCCCCACTTGTTATCAGTTTGTTCCTCCTTCTTGGCCGCATAGTGACAGAGTCATTAGAGAAGCAGAGAGAAAGAGTGACAGAGAACGAGTGTGTGCATGTGTGAGAGAGGAAGAGGACCTTGCTGAACGAGTGCACACATATTCATCAACATGACAAAGACCGGTCCTGTCGCATCCATGGATTATTCCCATATGTGGTTGCCAGGTATGTGTCCAGAGCATCTGTGTGGTTGCCAGGTTGGTTGGTCTAACAAATGGATTTGTTAGAAATGCAGGGGCGTTCGTGGTCATCAGACCAAGAGGGTCAGCATAGAGAAATTGAAAGGAAGAGCTATGCAAAGTTACATGAAAGCTGAAATTCCAAAATATATGATATATTTCAGTGTCTGTTTTTTCTAGAAATACAGGAGTTTATGTTACAGTGCTTTGCAAATAGATTCAGACGCATTCTCTGTGATTATTTTATTTCAAAGCACTGAAACTTAAAATTTTGTATAAATTGTTTTAATAAATATTTTTAGTTTAATGAGATTTTTTTTTTATTTAAAATTTTAGTTAATTTTAATTATTATTAAAAAATAATTAAATACATTAAATAAATACATTTAATTGAATTATAAATGCCACTGTGAGACATTTGGCATGTGTGGCTTAAGTGTTCAAAATGGAGCTGTTGTGAATCTTTTTTCTAAGAATGTTTCCAGATTTAGGCTTTTCAGGTAGTCAGATGATGTTTATGCACTGCAGTTTTCACACATTTGAATATGGGTTGAAATCTGGCCTAGTGTCAGACATTCACCTTCATATTCTTGAGCCACTCAGAGTTTTAGATCACTGTCCTGCTGAAGTTCAGTTCAGCAGACAGAACAAGATTTTTTTACCATTTATTTTTCTTTCTACCTTAACAAGATGCCCAGCGCCACAGCATGACGCTTCCACCACCCTCTTCACTGTGAGGACGGTGTTTTTTGAAGTGTGGCCAGTATTAAATTTGCACAACATATATAACTTTTAGCTTTTTGGCAGACCCAAGGTTTTCTTTTACATCATTTTTTGGGCTAACTACTGAACTTTGTGGCTTTTCTCACAAGTCTCTTGTTGCCACAGTGAGGTTAGGATGCCATTTTTTTCTATGCAATCTAATGCAATCTTTGCAGCATTTGCAATTTAGTAAAACATAAGAAGTGGTCAATGATCTGATTTATGGAGTTCTTCTGATTTCTGAAATGCAATCCTCAAAATAATTTACATTTCTCTGCATTCATTTCAAAGGCACAATTGTTAATAACAATATTTTAATACTAGATATACAAAAATAGTTTTTCCTCTTCCTAAATTCAGAGAGCTCTGGCTTTTAAGTGCTTTACATCAATTACAATTTGTGGTGTTATGTGCATAAAATCTTCAGATTATTAGACTACCATTATGTATATCTAGTTTTCTGCTGATCCATCAGGCAAAGCACTTTTCAGTACTGAAGATGTGATGAAATCATATTTGTTGACTGGAAGTGCAAGGGAAACTCTGGGAAACCCAGTGTGATAGGGTTTCCCCCGTTCCTCCCAGATCCCAGTTGACACTTGACCTAAAGATAGCTCACAGTACAGGAACTCTTGCTTTTAATAATGAGGGGACTAGTATACTAGTGGACCAGTGTATACCGGTTACTATAGTATAGTAGATTTGAGATTGCCCTGATTATTGTCACAAGAAAGCTCTTCATCTTGGCATGTGGTTTCTTGGTCTTTAAGTAGATGAAAATCATGTAAAATGCTATTAGCTTGGAAATAATTTCCAGTACGTGCAAGCAGTGTAAGCATATTTATTTCAGTTTTATAGTAAGAATAGAGATATTTGTAATACAGAAGTTATGAAATGGAGAAGTTCAGAATATAGTAAGAAATAGATCTGTGTGTGACAGCTACTGTATAAAGACTGTATATGATAGGAGCACTTACATTCAAGCATGTGTGAGTGTGTGAGTGAGTATTAATAGCTGGCCAGACAGTAAGGGTTTGGTTTAACACATTGTGTTTGCCCCAGCCTGAGGGGAAACAGAGAGGGAAGTGAGACATTAACACCAAAACCATCAGGCACTCTTTCATATTGTTCATATGAATGATGAACTGCACATTCACTTCATATAAAACAAACTTTAAATTCTAGATCTGATATGTGAATGCATATCAAATAAGTTATCATAGAGTGTAAGGTGTCGGATAAATTTGTGATGATTCATTATGATTATGATATGATTCATGATTAAAATATTTCTTTGACCTTTTTGCTTTAAATTAATGATACATTCCTCTCTGAAGACCTCTTGGCAGCTTAAAAGACCATTTATTGTTATCATTCATATGACAGCCAATCTTACTCAAAATAGTCAGAACTTGTGTGTGACACAATCTGAAAATATTCTCAAACTATTCTCAAACACCCTGAGCTATCAGAGCACTATTTTTTCCAGCAGGCCGTTCTGTGGAAACCCTGAATTAGATACGGCCCGGTCCCTGACGGGCCTCAAGAGGGGTTTTCCTTCCTTTTTACTTCCTTTCGCCAACCACTTTGGCTGGACCCCGGATTCTATCGTCTGAGGAAGTCGGCAATTCTTCAGCTTTTTGGTGGCTTTTACACGAGTGACACAACAGATAAAAGTGAAACTGGTTTCCTGTGTAACTTTCTCTGGGATTATTATATAAAAAAAAAATTTTTTTAAGTTGTACTGCCCCCTGGAGGAGTCAGATATTAATTATCAGTATCTGATAAAGGCCTCATTGTTTCATGTAGTTGGCAGGAATGAAATATTGATGAAAGGAATGGTGAAAGAGTGAGAAATTAAAGATGAAATGTGAGTGTTGAAGGGGAGATAGATAAAGAGGATCAGACGAGATAGTGGTATATGCAGGTGGGTGATATTATTAGTCAGTCATTGGCTTTATTTGCATTTTTCACAAAAGGGAAGTGAGTGTTTCTGTGTGTGAGTGAGTATGTGTGTGTGTTTATGCATGTCTATTTGAGAGATTCTTTTTCTCGAGTTTATACCTCTGATGCTGCTTAGCTCCTTTGAAACAATGTGTATTGTAAAAACTGCCATATAAATAAAATGAATTGGCTTGAATTCATCAGAAACATACACACATGTTCAGTTGTGTGTTCTGACTTATATGTAGAATATATGTATGTGTATCTACCTACTTCAATGTAGACCAGAACTTCATAAAACTCTTTCAAAACATGTTATTAGAATTCTAAGAAGATATATTTCACACACGTTTACATTGCACACTCCACCGAGGGACTGGGACAGTCCCATGGGCTCAGTTACAGTTAAATTTAAAGTGACACATCTGTGGTGATGTAATCACTATTAGTTATTTGTTGGATTGGTTACGTCTCCACTTGTTTGAGAATGAAGGATTCTAGATCTGGAGCTGCTCTATTATCAAAAAGCATTTTTATTCCAAATGTAACATACTTGTGTTTGTTAAACTTATAACAGAAATGCTTCAGCATGTAGCAACAGATAATGACTGATTTCATACCTCTGTCTTTTTTTTATAGACTTCAGAATGTCAAAGCCAGTAGAGGTTGAGAATCCAGCGGCAGACTCTCCGATGGAGAGCACAGGTATAGATACATTATATTTTTGTAACAGGGCTCAACAAAAAGGATTTTTCTGCTCAGATATTTACTTGCCCTGATAATATCTTCACTGGCACTATAACAAATATTGTCAGTAGTATTTTAGTACAAAGTATTTTATCATATCATTTTTTTATATGTTAACAATATACATAATAAAATTATGTATATTGTTTATAAACTTTAAAAATATACATCTTTATTTAACAATATAAATAAATCAAATAATCTATATTAACTCTTATATATTGTATTAACATGATATAGAATAAAAATTATACATGTCTTTTGGGTAACACTTTGCAATAAGGTTTCATTAGTTAACATGAACTAAGAAAAAACAATACTTCTACAGCATTTATTAATCTAAGTTAATGTTAATATCAACATTTACTAATACGTTATTAAAATCAAAAGTTGTATTTGTTAACATTAGTTAATGCACTGTGAACTAACATAAACAAACAATGAACAGTTATATTTTATTAACTAATGTTAACAACGATGACTAAATACTGTATCAAATGTATTGCTCATTGTTAGTTCATTTTAGTTAGTAAATTAACTAATGTTAAGAAATGAGACCTTATTGTAAAGTGTTACCGTCTTTTGTTATTTTTTGCAGAAGTTTTCTTCGCAAAAAACTATACTAACTCTTCTAATGTCAAACTAACTAACTAAACTTAACAAACAAACTAAATGAACTAATATGTTGCCTTTTCTCATTGTTTCTCAGACTCAGAAAGAAATGGCTCAAATTCAAATAATCAGGTAAGTGACTGGCCACCAGTGTTATCTTTCATCTGAATACAACATGATTAAAAAAATGAATCATATTTCCAATGTGTTTCCCTCCAACAGGTTCAGCCAATGAAAATCAACCCTTTCTCCCTTTCACCCACACTGAGTAGCAGCACCAAGGTGAGTAAATGTGTGTAAATGGATGTGAATGCTTGTGTTTTACAAACAGATCTGCACATTTTCTTTTTAAAACTGGTTTTGAAAACAATTTGATTAAAAGTTAGTTTACAGTTTTTTTTACAGTTTACAGTATTTTCCTCTTATTATTTCATTATCCTCCCTTTGTCACCCTCATTTAAATACCCCCACTCACCGTGTCCTTTTCAACCCATGAATTCATAATCAAAGTTTCTCTGTCTCTATGTCTCAGGCTAAGGTGGAGGAATGTGGTGAGATGTCTCCCGCTGCACCTGCTCAGACCGCCCTATCCCACACGCAGCTGATGCTAACGGGTGGCCAGCTCGCAGGGGTAAGACAAACACATGCACACGCACTTACTTTTTATATGTGTGTCTGTGTGGGTTCCTGCGTGAGCATGCTTGCCTTGCTTTACATGTGCTTTCTTTCATCCACTTTTCTAACTCTTATTTTCACCACATTTTCCTTCTCTGCCGCTCTTTCTCTCTCTCTAGTTGACTGCACTTTTGCCTGCACAGCAACAGCTGCTCTTACAGCAGGCGCAGCTCCTCGCGGCAGCTGTGCAGCAGTCGCATGTGGCCCACGCAGCCAATCAACAGCAAGCCCAGCAGCAGGCCAGTCAGCAGGCAGCTCAGCCACAGTCACAGGGCCAATCGCAGAGCACACAAGAACAAACCGCCACCCCTGTCCCACCTCCTCCTCACCAGCTCCCTCTTTCTCAGCCAATCCAGCTCACTGCCCAGGTACAGCCAGTCAGTGCTGAGCAGCACACCTGAGGTGATACTAGGGTCAAATTCACTAAAACAGTCAAAAGCCTGCGTCTTATTTGCTTATTCTCAGTGAATTCCCTCCTCAGATCAGAGTGAAACCATCATGTCCTTTCAGCATCTGTTTCTTTTCTCTCTTTCAGGACATTCAGCAGTTGTTACAACTGCAGCAGTTAGTCCTCGTTCCAGGACACACTCTGCCTTCACCCGCACAGTTTCTTTTACCACAAACACAGCAAGGGCAGCAAGGTAGCTTATTTACTATTTGTATTCTGACGTTGTGTCCTAAATAAGTTTCCTATGTCAGGTCATTTGTCTCTCCTCACTATAAGCCAGACTTGTTGCATGTCAGATGTCATGATCCCAGCTGGTTAAATAAAAAAACATAGACAAGAATTTATTATTATCACTTTATTTTATCATTTTTCAAGGCATAGTGATTGAATAAAAAAGTAAAAAATAAATAAAAAATTTCATTTAATAGTAATAAATATAATCATATGGTCGTGTATGTTTCAGGGCTGCTATCAACACCAAATCTAATTTCACTACCTCAGCAAAACCAAGGAAGCCTGCTGGCCGCTCCATCCAGACTTAGTCTTCAAGCACAGGTACATCATCTAATGAAACTTACACTGCCGTTCAAAAGTTTTTGATCTGTAAAATTTGTAATGTTTTTAGAAGAAGTCTCTTATGCTCACCAAGGCTGCATTTATTTTATTAAAAATACAAAAAAAAACAGTAATATTGTGAAATATTATTAAAATGTAAAATAACTGTTTTCTAATTGAATATATTTTAAAATGTAATTAAAGCTGCGAGCAGCAATGCTTGGGCCCACCGTACTTACAAACAAAATGTTGTAAGTACAGAAGGCCAGTATTTAGTTCAAGGTATTTGTATAGGTTTTTTTTTTTACTTTTTTTTCCACACTAAAGTTATAGTTATTTGTGATAGCCTATGATATGAAAGGGTTAAATTATCACCATCAAGAGAGAAAGTGACACACACACACAGAGTGAGAGAGAGATCCTATAATCGTTTCGCAATATGGCATCTTCAATGTCTTTGTTTCATGTTGACCGAGTTTGGTGTCGATTCCATGCATCTCCTACGAGTAATTTATACAAACTCAGAGCCTGTTTATTCAAAAATTCCACATTCAAACCAAAGTATCTGACTTCCTGTTGGTCGGAGCTAATGACTGTAAATTAGAAAGTTGTCCGGCTCGATGAGAACAATAAATGTACGGGGTTTGGTGACTGTAGGTAAAATTAACCAAGAGTTTTATCTTTAAAACTTTGTTCTCAAGGACTTATCTAACCTGGTTCATAAATAAGGCTATACTCCCACCTTCTGGTTATTCTATGTATCACATTGGCTCTCATTTTTTGTCCTCAAACAAAAGGCATTTATCTGCTTATTTTTAAATTACACACACTTCATTGTTTAAAAAAGAAACTCAGATGTGTTTTTTTCTATTGTTAGTATTATTTTTTATAGAAATAAATAATGTAGAATTCAGAGAATATTTTTTAGTGTCAAGAATTAATCTCCAAATACAAAATGTTGAAGAAAACCAATATATTGATCTAAAATATAGTACATTCATTTTAAATTCATCCAGGTTCAAGTACCGAACATACAATCTTAATTTAATTTAAATCAAACAATGATTTTACAAGATATGAGACAATTTCTGTTTCCCTTTTTGTCCTATATTCGTTCGCAATATAGCATCTTCAGTGTCTTTTGTTTCATGTTGACCGAGTTTGGTGTCGATTCCATGCATCTCCTACGAGTCGTTTATAAAAACTCAGAGCCTGATTATTCAAAAATTCCACATTCAAACCAAAATATCTGACTTGCTGTTGGTCGGAGCTAATGACTGTAAATTAGAAAGTTGTCCAGCTTGATGAGAAAAATATATGTACCGAGTTTGGTGACTGTAGGTAAAACTAATCTGTAAAAGTGTTCTCAAGGACATATCCAACCTGGTTCATAAATAAGGCTATACTCCCACCTTCTGGTTATTCTATATATCACATTGGCTCTAATTTTTTTGTCCTCAAACAAAAAGCATTAATATTTAGAGAATAAATATTAGAGAATAATTAGAGAATATTTTTTAGTGTCAAGAATTAATCTCCAAATACAAAATGTTAAAGAAAACCAATATATTGATCTAAAATATAGTACATTCATTTTAAAATTCATTCAGGGTCAATAACCAAACATACAATCATAACTTAATTTAAATCAAACAATGATTTTAGATGAAATGAGACTCTTCCTGTTTCCCTTTTTGTCATTACTTTAATAGCTCGCCATGGCAACACCGTTTGAGATATCCAATATCCGTTCGCAATTTAGCATCTTACGTATTTTTGCTTCATGTTGACCGAGATTGGTGGAGATTGAATGAATCGCCTACAAGGAAAACGTAAAAACTCAGAGCCTGATTTTTCAAAAAATCCACATTCAAACCAAAATATCTTACTTTCTGTTGGTCAGAGCTACTGACTGTAAATTAGAAAGTTGTCCGGCTCGATGAGAAGAATATATGTACCGAGTTTGGTGACTGTAGGTAAAACTAACCCCACCACTTTTGTCAAAAGGTGGCGCTATAGAGCCCCTCATCCCCGCCCGTTTCTGAGGCTTTGCCCATGTCTACTGACTGACATCTCTGATGTGTGTGTCGAGTTTCATGCAATTTCAAGCATGCTAAGAGTCTCAAAAACACCCAAAAAGATTATTAAACTTTGACACGTTGCCATTGCAACAATATTTACGATATCAAGAAGTGCTTACCAGGTTTACATCTGCTATGTTTTGACATTATACTGATGAAGTTTGAAGTAAATTGGGTGAAAATAAGATGGTGATTCAAAGCATTTTTTAAAAAGTGACACACTTCCTGCTGCCAGTTGGTGGCGCTATAACTTTGACTCACAATAGTCACATCCATGTGATCGGCCTCTTACAACGAACACACAGCTGAAGTTTCATCAAAATTAATCAATGTATGCAGAAGTTATAACACACTTCCTGTTTCCCTTTTCTCACCATAAATTCATTGCTTCGCCATGGCCAAACCGTTCGAGATATCAAAAATCCACTCGCAATTTAGCATCCTCAATGCCTTGACTTCATGCTGACTGAGTTTGGCACTGATCGGAACAATGGCCTAGGAGGAGTATATCAAATTCCAGAGCATGCGTTTTCCGAACAACCCATAATAGCTCACTTCCTGTTGGGCTGACGCATAACTTAGAGCACGAAAGTTGTTTGGTCCGATGAGCTCTATATGTGTACCGAGTTTCATACATGTACGTGCAAGTGTGTTTGATATATGGACCAAGTTTTCAGATCCCACTTAAGGGGGCGCTGTCGAGCCCCCCTGCCACGCACGGGTACATGCTTCAGCCCGGCCCTGATGGCCGCGCATTCCGACGTGTGTGCAAAGTTTCAAGAGTTTTTGAGCATGGTAAGGGCCCCAAAAGTGCCCGAGAAGTCGAAAAAAAATAAAATAATTAAAGCTGCAAGCAGCGATGACGGGCCCAAGCCGGTGGCACCGCCACCCTGGTGGCATCAGCTTAACTGTGCACAGCAGGCAATAGGCATTTAAAATGGGAAAACATAAAAGGACTATGTCAAGGTCATTTGAATTCACCACATTAACTGCAGCAGTTGGTGCTGCTATGACCACGAACCACAACAGCCACATCTATGAGATCAATTAAATGTTATTAATTAATTTCATGTCAGATGATGTCAAATGTCAATTTCAAATGAGTGCAGAATACCGTCCGAATGCTGATGTTGTATTATCCTAACATTTCTCTTCATGTGTTTTTGACCTACCTTAGCTACTGTTTGTTCACCAATCTTATGCACCAAAAAGCGTGATTTCATTTCAATATATGTGGCATCCAATAAAAAATGTTAATAAAAAAATTAATAAATGGAGCCAAATCACAGAAACCGCAAAGATGATTTTAATATCAGTGTCAGGTAAGAGTAAGATGCGTGTCTAAATTTTATGGAAGTTTATTATAAACAGCCACTTTTATAAAATCATGTGAAAGCCACTTGTGAGTACTGTCTGAATGAGTATATGAAATCACAGATGTCAGGTGATAAGAATTGTAACTCAAATGTCATTTAGAAAATTAGTCCTGTCCGAATAGTGATATAGTGTCATAGTTTCATTTCAAATGTGAAGTGATCATTTGCTGCAATATGATTTTAAATACGTTAAATGTAAAAGAACTATATCAAAGTAATCTGAATATAATTGTTAACCACAATAGCCTCATCCATAAGATCATTTAAATTTAGATGAATTTCATGTCATAGGATGTCATAGGTCACTTTGAAATGAGTGCAAAGTTATCTTTTGCAGCTTAAATATTTTTAAGTCCTTAAGTCCAGTATTTATCTAAAGGTCTTTTTATATTTTTATTAACATAATTATTAAACTAATTGTATAAAACTATATTGCAGTGCCCTACAAATAAATGAGTTCAGAATGACATTCAGAATACAGCAGCTGCAGCTGCACCCATCCCCCTTCCACACACACACACACAAACACACAAAGAGCCAGAGGCAGAGAGAGAGGCTATATATATATATATATATATATATATATATTGATCAGAAAAATAGTACATTCATATTAAATTTATCCAGGTTCAAGTACCGAACATACAATTTTAATTTAATTTAAATCAAACAAAGATTTTACAAGATATGAGACAATTTCTGTTTCCCTTTTTTGTCCTTATTTAATCCTTCGCCATA
This sequence comes from Coreius guichenoti, assembly GCA_039654105.1. Taxonomy (NCBI): domain Eukaryota; kingdom Metazoa; phylum Chordata; class Actinopteri; order Cypriniformes; family Gobionidae; genus Coreius; species Coreius guichenoti. The sequence continues at coordinate 25,946,437 of CM077176.1, read as the reverse complement.
GCAGCACCGTTTGAGATATCCTATAATTCGTTATCAATATAGCATCTTCAGTGTCTTTTGTTTCATGTTGACCGAGTTTGGTGTTGATTCCATGCATCTCCTACGAGTCGTTTATAAAAACTCAGAGCCTGTTTATTCAAAAATTCCACATTCAAACCAAAATATCTAACTTCCTGTTGGTCAGAGCTAATGACTGTAAATTAGAAAGTTGTCCAGCTCGATGAGAAAAATATATGTACCGAGTTTGGTGACTGTAGGTAAAACTAATCTGTAAAAGTGTTCTCAAGGACATATCCAACCTGGTTCATAAATAAGGCTATACTCCCACCTTCTGGTTATTCTATATATCACATTGGCTCTAATTTTTTTGTCCTCAAACAAAAAGCATTAATCTGCTTATTTTTAAATTACACACACTTCATTGTTTGAAAAAGAAACTCAAATGTGTTTTTTTTCTATTGTTAGTATTGTTTTTTATAGAAATAAATTATGTTTAATTCAGAGAATATTTTTTAATGTCAAGAATTAATCTCCAAATACAAAATGTTAAAGAAAACCAATATATTGATCTAAAATATAGTACATTCATTTTAAAATTCATTCAGGGTCAATAACCAAACGTACAATCATAATTGAATTTAAATCAAACAATGATTTTAGACGAAATGAGACTCTTCCTGTTTCCCTTTTTGTCATTACTTTAATCCCTCGCCATGGCAGCACTGTTTGAGATATCCTATAATCGTTCTCAATATAGCATCTTCAGTGTCTTTGTTTCATGTTGACTGAGTTTGGTGTCGATTCCATGCATCTCCTACGAGGAGTTTATAAAAACTCAGAGCCTGATTATTCAAAATATGACTAACTGACACTATGACTAACTGAATATTGGCATGTAGATGTCTTCAGGCCAGGACTCTTATCAAACATGTGAGGTTTGGGGCAGATCGGACATTGTATGACTGAGTTACAACAACTTCCTCTTTCATGACGAAACATCAGACTTTGTCAGGCCGTCACTGACACGCCCTTTATGGAAAACTCAAGATCTTCTCAATTTAACATCACCAAGGCCTTTAGATTAGAGTGTGCAAATATGATGTTGTTCTGGTTAAATCTCTAGGAGGAGTTAATCACAATGTAAAACAAGGATTTTCCTTTTGCCCGCAGGTGGTGCTATAACTGTAACTGAATATTGACATGTAGATGTGTTCAGGCCAGGACTCTAATAAAACATAAAGAAATGAATACATTTATTCAGCAAGGATGCATTAAATTGATCAAAAGTGACAGTAAAGACATTCATAATGTTACAAAATTCTATTTAAAATAAATGCTGTTCTTTTGAACTTTCTATTCATCAAAGAATCCTGAAAAAAATGTTTTACACAACTGTTTTCAACATTGCTAATAATCATAAATGTTTCTTAAGCATCAAATCATCACATTAGAATGATTTAGAAAGATCATGTGACACTGAAGACTGAAGTAATGATTCTTAAAATTCAGCTTTGCATCACAGAAATAAATTAAAGTTGCAAGCAGCGATGAAAGGGCCCTCGCACCCGGGAGCACCGCCACCCGGTGGCCTCAGGAAAACAGCGAATAGTGGGTGGCATGCATTTAAGTGGGTAAATATAGAAGAAAAATGGCAAAGCCAATTCAATGTGCCACACTTCCTGCTGCCAGCAGGTGGCGCTTTGACTATATCCGGAATATTGGCATGTAGATGTCTTCAGGCCAGGTCTATTATCAAACATGTGAAGTTACAACAACTTCCTGTTTCGTGGCGTAAATCGCATACATTAGCACTTAGCCACGTGTTGCTTGATTTAATGTGTTTCTAGCATGTTTGGGACTTGATGGCATATTTTAATGTGTTTCTGGGAGTGAACTGGGAGTGTTTTGTACTGTACTGGCTTTGATCACAGGAATAAATTACATTTTAAAATATATTCAAATAGAAAACAGTTGTTTTACATTTTAATAATATTTCACAATATTACTGTATTTTTTTGTATTTTAATAAAATAAATGCAGCCTTGGTGATCATAAGAGACATCTTCTAAAAACATTTAAAATCTTACCGATCAAAAACTTTTGAACGGCAGTGTATGTCAGAAGATACATAAACAGGTTACAAGAAGTTTTTGCAAAGATATTTCTTGATGTAAAAAAACTATAAAACATATAACATTCAAGTTTGCCCAATGATGATCATTCTGTCATCACTTACTCATCCTTAAGTTGTTACAAACCATACAAATTTCTTGATTCTGCTAAACACAGAAGAAGATATTTTGAAGATATAGGTAACCAAACAGCTGACGTTAACCATTGACTTCCATAGTATAGAAAAAAATATTAGTGCTTTTATTATCCCTTTACAAATATTAGTGCTGTCAACAGAATAAAATAACTGATTAAGAAAAACTGATTAAAAAATTGTGATGATAAACACAATAATAAAACACAATAATATGTGTAAACTTAAAATATACACTAATGTTCAAAAAATTGGGCTCGGTAAGAATTTTTTAAAATAACTTAATACTTTTATTCAGCAAGGATGCATAAATTGTTCAAAAATGACTAAAAACTTTTACTGTTCTTTTGACATTTCTATTTATCAAAATATTAAGCATACTATTAATATACGTACTAAGAAGTATTAATATTAACTGTAATAAGAAATTTGAATAATTTCTGAAGGATCATGTGACACTGAAGACTGGAGTAATGATGCTGAAAATTCAGCTGTGCCATCACAGGAATACTTTTTTTTTTTTTTAATTTAATTGCACTAATATTTCACAATATTACTGATTTTTACTCTATTTTTGATCAAATAAATGCAGCCTTAGTCAGGATAAAAGACGTCTTTCATAAACCTTCTTACCAACCCCATACAAATATCTTACCAAACCCAAACATTTGAACGGTAGTGTATGTGCACAATACTGCATTCTGTGCTATTCTCTCATGTTTGAGTCTGGATGTGTGTCTGGTTTGTGGCAGAGAGAGAAGGTTGCAGAGAGCAGCGTGAACACAGTGACGCCAGTGACCTCTCACCCTGAGGAGCCCAGTGACCTGGAGGAACTGGAACAATTCGCCCGCACATTCAAGCAAAGAAGGATCAAATTGGGATTTACACAGGTACACACACACACACATACTTGCTACTGTTGTGTTTTCATGTTTTATGGGGACTTTCCATAGACATAATGATTTTTATACTGTACAAACTGTATATTCTATCCCTTAACACTAACCCTAAACCTACCCATCACAGAAAACTTTTTGCATTTTTACATTTTCAAAAAACATCACATTATGATTTATAAGCTGTTTTTCTCATGGGGACCAAAAAATGTCCCCACATTTTGTCCCCATAACTTAGGGTTTACCTGAGCCACACACACACACAGAAGATTTGTATTTCCTTGTAAAGTTACGTTTGGTCTCTGTTTCCCTCTACAGGGTGATGTGGGATTGGCCATGGGGAAACTCTATGGGAATGATTTCAGTCAGACCACTATCTCTCGATTTGAGGCTCTCAATCTCAGCTTCAAGAACATGTGCAAACTCAAACCTCTGTTGGAGAAGTGGCTGACTGACGCAGGTAACCATCAGATCTAACCATCAGAGCTCCATCAGATCTTAGAGCTGTCAATCATACACAATCCAAAAAGTTTTTCTCAAACTCATGTCTTGTGCATGCATTAATACTAGAGTTTAAATGGCATTTAGGCTACTTTATTATCGAAAAATAGAATGTAAAAATAGACCGTCAACCACAAAATGTTTTGTAGTATATATAACATTTTTGGTGGTTGCATTAACAGTAAAAATTCAGATCTCTTTTTATCTCTGGATCACTCAGAAACAATGTCGATGGACAGCACCTTGCCAAGTCCCAGTGCTCTCTCCTCTCCCTCGCTGGGGTTTGAGGGCCTGCCTGGCCGCCGCAGGAAGAAACGCACCAGCATTGAGACCAACGTCCGCGTCGCTCTGGAACGCAGCTTCATCACGGTCAGAACACGTGATTACAAAACCATTACACAACATACACTACCGTTCAAAAGTAGGATTTTTTTCAAAATGTTTTTGAAAGAAGTCTCTTACACTCACCAAAGCAGTAGAAAATATTATAATAAATATTTACACTTCTATATCTAAAAATGTCATTTATTCCTGTGACGGCAAAGCTGAATTTTTAGCAGCCAATACTCTAGTCTTTAATTTCCTTCATAAATCAATTTTTTTAGTATTAATTTCTAAAAAAAATTAAATAAAACCCCAAACTTTTGAATGGTAGTGTATAACCAAATAAACATTCATATACACTTCCGAAATGAATGTCCTCAAATAATCCCAACTTAAACCTCTGAATCGGTTATTTTCTGCATTCAGAACCAGAAGCCTACCTCAGAGGAGATCCTGCTCATCGCAGAGAAGCTCAACATGGAGAAGGAGGTGATCCGCGTCTGGTTCTGCAATCGCCGACAGAAAGAGAAACGTATTAACCCCTCCAGTGCCACCCCTCCCTTGCCCAGCCAACCCCAGCCCACCTCGCACAAACCCCCCTGCTACAGCCCGCACATGGTACGACCTGGCTTGCTCCCTTGGCTCATACCCCCATCTCAAATGACCCTGCGCCACAACACTCTACTAGTTTCTCCTGCATGAGCAGTTGATAATAATCATAATGGACATGTACCATTCATTCATGAATGTGGTTTCACCCGCCCTGCATTGCTTTGCATTTTAATGTGGAATAATCATAATTCATACCTTCATAGCTAATTTATACAACTAGTTCACTGTCATTGTCGTAATAATATAGGAGGATTCAACCTTTGTTACATGTACTTGTTTTTTGGATGAATGTTGCATGTATTCACTAACTTTCAAACATTTAAACACAATATTTTTCTCTGTAATTGAGGTTTTGTACAACTGAGTAAGTGAGTAGCATCTACAAACAGACCACAAGCCTTCCAGTGTTTGACACCGGCCTCTCTCCTTTTCTCCCTCCGATACTCTCTGTCCATCATGTTTCCTTTTTGACCTGTGACATCATATCCACGTCTTCCTTACAGATGCCCAGTCAGGGACTATCCCAGACAGTGAGCAGTCTCAGTACAGCAGGTAGGGTCCACAAGTGGACATCTGCTGATCATAGATACATAAACTTGTATAGTATATTTATGATGGATGTTCTGTCTGTTATTATTTCCCTCTGTCAGTGACCACCATGTCATCAGTTTGCCCATTGACCACAAGCGTGCCCACCTTAAGCTCCGCCTCTTCACCTGTAACCCCGCCTCCACGTGGTGATGCCAGCCCCGCCCCTCCGACTCACAGTACACTAAGTCTGAACACAGGGTGAGTTGATTTCTCTCTCATACACACACACACACACACACACACACACACACACACACACTTACTCATCACCTTTTACTCCCTCTGGCTCAGCAAATATAGGTAACTGCAATGTTTGTGTGTGTGCAAATGTATTTTTGTGTGGTTTTGTTATCCGCAGTTCATGGCATAAAAAGAATGGTGACGTTTCTAACTACATCACTGACTTTGCTGCAAGTTTGAGGTGAATACAACCAGCAGAGTCTGTGTTCTTACACACACACAAATATAAAATAAACACACACATTCACGTAACATTTGTCATTGCCATGTATAAGGAAATGCGGATTAAGGCATAGGGTGAATTCTGGTAAATTGGCTTTGTTTTTGATATTAACCTAACCATTTATGACAACATACACACAGTGAGCACCAGTGTTGTCAGAATATCACAATTTTAGCAATTCATTGCAGGGAAATTTCTCAATATGAATCTAAATTGCATTCTTTTTCATTATTTACTAAGTTTTAATAAACTAATAAAGTTTGGGATCGCTAAGGTTTAAAAAATTGTAAAAACAGTTGTGCTGCATAATTTCTTTTAATTTTATCCAGGGTTATTTGATAAATGTAATGTTCAAGAGAACAGCATTTATTTGATAGAATAGAATTTTTGTAACAATGTAAAAATAGAATAGTAAAAAAGTTTTGTAACTGTAAAATCTTTACTTTCAATTTTGATCATTTGCTTAATAAAAGCATTAATTTATTTAAAAAGAATTACTGACCCTAAACTTTTGAACAGTTGTGTATACAGGCCTTGCCTTGTTGTAAGGTAAACACTCCTTTATTTAAATAGTTATCAATTAAATATATTATAATTAAAAAAAAATATTAATTATAAATCATGTATTTGTTTTGATACTACAAAAAAATTATAGCTTTTTTTTTTTATTTTAGTATCCACTCAGTACACAAAGTGCTAATATGTTTTGCATATTTGTTCAGAGATTTTGCATATTTGTTGAAAAGATTTAGTAAAATCCCACTACATCTTAGTGTAAGGGTTGTTACGGACTGATGCGTCACTGAGTTCTGCTGGTATGTGACCTGCATTGTATTACAAGAAAAGCCATGTTTATTCTGCAAAGATTTGTCTTCTTGCACTGTTTTTCCAGCTCTTAACTATGCTTCAAAATGTTTTCTCTTTTTCCCTTCCTATTCCCTGTATTCCTTTCTGTTTTACGTTTCTGTGTGTTTTGTGGGATGGTTATTTATTTGTGTGACTCAGGAATACGATGAGGGGAGTTCACACAGGAATGAACCATGCTCTTCTTGGCAGCAACCCACTAGCTACTATTCAAGGTTTGTGTGAAAGGGAGGGCGAGAGAGACGCTGATGACTTTGCCACCTCATATCAGTCATGTGTTACTTTGTCCTCTCTGTTTGAGTGTTTGTTTACGTCCTACCACTCCTATTCTTCTTTGCTTACATTGTTCATCGGTTCATACGGTATCTAGTGCATTCTGTTTATCATGTCACATTATTTTGTTGATGTTTATGAGTAATACTGTGTCTCTTCCACAGCTCTAGCAGCCAGTGGTGGCCAGCTGCCCATTTCCAGTCTTGAAGGCAGCAGCAAGGTGTTAATTAGTGGTTCTGGGGCCCAAGGAGCAGGTCTTACCTCTTCCCTCTTCCTAAACCACTCCTCTTTGTTGTCCATGGGATTGGGCGGTTCAGCTGTTGGCAAAACCTCATTTCCTGTCGCAGGCGGCATGAGTCCCTCCCCTTGCTCGAGCCCCGTCTCTTCCTGCTCTTCCGCCGAATTGCTACACAGCCCACACTCGATTGGAGGGGCTAAAATCGAGTGATGTTGCCCAAGTCCAATCACAAAAAGGAGGAGATGGAGGAGGTAAAACCTTACCTGTCAACCAAAGCATCTCTTGATCCCCTCGCTCCCTTTCGTTTCCTCTCGTTCATACTCTCTCTCTTCCGCTCTCCCGCTCTACTGATGCCAAAAATATAGAGTAGAAGAGGGGAGAGATGGAGAGACAGAGTGGAAGGAGGAAGGAAGAGGAGAAGAGGGAAAATGAAACCAAAAAAAACACCATGAGGCTTAGCAGGATGCAGCCAAATACGTAAATAAAAGGAGAAGAAAAAAACAAGAGGACAAAAAGAGATGCTTGTGCACCAAAAACAACAAAAAGAACAAACTTTACTGTGTTGTAGGACAATGGCAACTCTTTGAAGAAAACGTGGAATACCAAAAAGTATAAAGGAACTTTGAGAGACTCACTATGACGAAAAATACAAGTATACCAAAATCTCAAATACCAAAAACAAACACCAAAAAATACGGATGGAAAAGCTTTATCCAAAGGACCTGTAAATAGCCAACCGTCCAGGACCAGACCCAGTGACAACAATCCAGCCATCTCTGAGCTCATCATCTCATTTTCCATGCAATCATACCGTTGTCTTTCACTGTTTCAACATAAAATATGAGCGAGCCGGGCTCAAACGCTCATGTGTTTCTCTGGTTCTTCGTCATTCTTGTCTATTGTTTTCACAGAAGTAGCAGATTTTCCATCAGTCTTCATTAAATGTTTCAGAACATATGATCATCCTCATCGTCATTTCATGTCTTATGGAGCGTATAGAGAGGTTTGGGTGTTTGGTCTTTGATGTTCATCATATTAGCACTGCATAGCTTGATGCACTTGTTTGTCTAATGACATGAATGTCGTAAAGTGTAATAAAAGTGAGACCAAGCTCCTCTCTCTAGCTTTCACTGCTCTAAGTGTAAATACTCTCATTTCTCTCTTAATAATGAAGTGCTTGCATGCCTCCCTCCCTCACTCACATTCTCCCTTTTTGAATACCAAAGCGATTCATTCATACATGATCAGCTCATCATTCGCATGATGCAGAAAGAGATCGGGGGCCCAAACCTTGACAAGGCTGCTCTGGTAAGACAGCATGGCAACATAGGAAACGGTGAAAGGTCTCCTATCCTCTCTGCTTCTTCCTCAAGCCAAAAAATGAAGCAGAACTTCACAGCCAGCCAAACTTCCCAGAAAGGAAAACCAAACCAAGCCAAAAACAGATGGAGGAGAAAAACGAGTCACTGTACAGAAAAAACAGCATCCCTTCATTCATCTCTGGACCGAGGTCACCCAGAACCGTTTAGAAAGGGATCCGCCCCCTGTCATTCAAACTCTTTCTGGTCCTGGGTGGCGGGATCTTTGATGACCTCACTGGACTCATCTGAAGATGAAGATGTTTCGGGTTCGTTTGAGGGGTTGGGAGGGTTGTTACTTTTGGTCTTTAGTTCTGTCTGTCTGTTTTGTGGGGCTTTTCTCGGCTGTGTGTGTAGATTTGTGTGTTTTCATTTGGGGAAAAGGTATTCACATATTTGCGGAAATCTCTTTTTTTTTTTTACGTTCCTTACTTGTTCCTATCTAGTTGTGTTAGAGACTCTAATCAGGTGGTTGAAACAATACTGTGAAAATTCAGTTCAACAGATAAGAAACCAGGATAAACGCTCAAGTACACCCAAAGAACCAAAGTCAAGTATAAACAAGCTTTAAAGAGAACCAAATATCACATACGCAACAATTCACATGCTCTCATCCACCTTACCGTTGTATTTATATCGTGCTGAAATCTGTAGTGGGTGAGCGCTGCAGGTTCAACGAGGGATGGATACATGAACTCAGTTCTCTACGTTACTGTATAGTCTGAATGGGTCAGTTAGTGCTTCTATAGATTTTGTAGTAAATGATATATGTTATAATGCTTACTAATTGCTAATGAATGGAAGAAAAACATTGTGAAAACATAAAAAAATGTTGATATTTACTTAGACCAAAAATTCACACTATCTCTCTTTTCGGTTTTTGTGTTTTCTTCCTCCCCCATTTTAAAGAAATTGATTTTGTTATTTATTCTCCTCTTGCTTGTTTGTGAATTTTCTTAACAGACCTTTTTTATTATTAATATTATTATTTATTTAATATATTCCAAATGCTGTTTTGTAGTGGGTGTGTTTGAGGCACCAGATTGTATTCAAATGTAAACTTCCTTTGCCAAGGCGACCTTTCAAACCAAATCCATCGACAAATGCAACCTTCGGTCCTAAAGGGCCGGCCACTAATCAGCAGCGTAGGGGCGGACACTTGTCTTCTCGACCTCTTAGCTGTTCCTTACTGGACAGAGCCTGTGGAGGGAAACCTATCAGGGGAAAAAGCAGCACTGTGGTTCTTCTGCGCAAATGTTTCGGTAGCTTTCATTCAACGCTGAAGTAACCTTCCAGAGTAAAAGCACGCACTGCCATGGCTTAGAAGGGATACGGTTCTATAGGAACCTGCATTGTATCTGAACGTACCTGTCTCACCACTGCTGATCGTGTTGCTGTGGTTACTGTTGTGATGGCTACCGTGTGTGTGTGTGAGATGGCGTTGAGCGCAGTGCTGCCGTGAGCCTTGACCTGAAAGCTTTAAACAGCTACAAAACCAAAAACTTTAGGAGAGAAAAAAATTGAGGCATTTGAGGTTCCTGGAGAGTAAATACAGCAAAATGTATGTATTGTATGATAGTGGAAATGTATCAGTGCTCCATCTTCCTCTCTGCCTCACTCCTCCTCCTCCTCTTTGTCCTACTTCTATTCCTGCTTTGTTTTGTATTTATTTCATATAGTGTCTGTTGTTCTGTCTCCTGGTTAGGGGGTGTAGAAGAGAGATAGTTCCTCATATTCCTCACTCTCTTAACAACAAACCAAATAGATGAATGCTTTAAAACAGAGAAGCGGGCTCCATCCGTCTGTAGGGGCCGGGGGACGCGTGTTCTGATTGGCCAGGGAATGTTTAGATGAAAGATCAGCAGGGGCCAGTTGTATAAGCATAGCCATTATGTTAAGACTGTGTCTTAAGAGCTAGAGTTAGTTAGAGGTAATCAGTCTTACATTTCGGTATCAAATAAGTTTTATGTAACAATTATGGACAGTCTTAAAATTTGATGACTGACTTGTAAGACTAGTCTTAACAGTTTATGCAACCGACTCCAGGGATGAAGATGAAAGCACTCAAAGAACTTCATTGTAAGATTGATTCTCAAGCATGTTTACTCCCTCGGCCCTTGGGACCACTTTTCCAGTCACCAAACACAGGACAGGACACATACACACACCTTTTTAATATATACACACGCTTAATGTGCATGTGTATGTATATAAGTCAGACACGTGACTGTTGTTGCTAGGTGACAAATATTATGACTTAAAGCGCAGGTGTTGAAGAGGAATATAAGGAGAAACCTTTCCATCTTGCGTCATCTTTTCTCTAGCTTTCGTTCTTACCGTTACAGTCAGGCGCAGTTACGGACGTCTTGAAAACTTCACGTTGTTGATATGCAAGTAATAACTGCAGCGTAAGGGACCGTGTTCAAAGTGCAAATCTCTCAGTGGCGTGAATCTCCAGAGAATGATACCAAAGCAACACGCCATTCGAGGACCGAACACAACACACACGCTCCCTAAAGTCTGCACACAATCCTTGAGTTTGATTCGCATCGGTTTTCACTTTATTAATTAGTAACAATCGGATATGGGTGAAAAAAGAAAAAAAAATCATAGCATTTGAAAAGGTCTGACCAAGAGAACTGCAAGTATGAGTTTTTTCATTCTCACTTCACTCTCTGATTTATCTCTGTCTATATATTATACATTTAAAAAAAGACAAAAAAAAAAAAAAAAAAAAAAAAATACCAGCTTCAGTCCAAAGGTGTTTAAAAAGATTTTTTAAAATAGCAAAGAACTTAAACACATCTAGTTAAACCAAAGAGTTACACTAACACATCCTCAGCTGTTTTCTTTTCTCTTTCCCTGGTCACCTAGCAACCCAGTTTCTGAAGGTGAAACCTCAACTATCCAAAGTAACATACGATGAAGATAATGATGAAATGTATATTTTTTAATTATTCATTATTTAGGGACAGATCTTCATGATGATTTTAAAGAAAAGACTTGGTATGTCTGTGATTATTTTCTTTTCTTTTTTTGTGGGGTTAGTCATGTTGATCTGTCCCCTGATTTCATGTTCACTCAGTGCGTACATGAGAGCGCGTGGGTGCGTCATTGTCTGTGCGTGCATATGTTCCTGTGCGCGTGAACGTATTTTACACTCTAAAACTGAACAGATATGCGGTTATTTTGGCAGTGTGGATATGTGCGTGAACGTGTGCCCCTGTTTTGCTTGTTGATGTACGTTGTCATGTTTTTACCCTTTCCATCCTTCCCTTTTTCTCCTTTGAATTGAGCAGTTCTTTTTCTTCTCTTCTGCCCTCCGTGTCTCTCTTTTCCTCCCTATGGTGACAGGTTAGCCTTTCGGTGTAATTATCTCTGAAACCAAAAAATAGTTGATAACTCGCTTGTTCATTGTACAGTGTTGTTCATTTAAAGTCATTTTTGTAACTGGAAGTGTTTCACTCATATGAATAAAAACGGTAGAGAAAAAGGACAGTGCATGAAAATGTCTTTTCTTGTGAGTTCATTTAATAGATGTGTATAAACGATCTGTAGGCCTATGATGCTGCCTGTCTGTTCGCCTTTGGCCGCTGGGTGGCAGCAGCAGACACACACTGTTCTTCTCATTCACATGGATGAATCATCCATAAGAGCTTCTGCCTCCACATGGTGCCTCAACTTAGTCACCTTCTCTTCCCCTTCCTTCTTTCACTCTCTAGATCTATCACTTTCTCTCTTTCTCCCTCTTTTTCCACTTTTCACAGCTCTCATTTGCTCATCTGACTCATGGGACATCTGGTATTTGCCAGACAGCTTGTCCTTTACTCGTGTTCTACTCCTCTCCACTTTAGACAATTAAAAATCTCACTTTAAGATTTTCATGTCCTCACATCTGCTACTGAAAAAATATAACATTAAGTTATATTCAACCAAAGCTTAACTTTAGTAACAAAGCTAACTTTCAACGACAAGATCAAATGTCCCTCCCACATTAAAATGTAAATTTTATACAACTTTTTGTGAAATTAGCCGTTCTGACAGTCAATTCATGTGATTTGTGCAAATCCAAGGAGTTTTTATTTGACTTTCTTCAGAAAATAATAAAACGAGAATCAACATTGGATTGGCTTTTCGGAGATGGCAAGAACTGAGGGATTTGAAATATTGTAAAAATGAGGCAGAGATGATGTTTTTACTCAACAGGTAAGATATTTTATTGAACAGATACATTTCCATATGTAGCTCTCTAACAGAGTTCATTGTAAAGCATTATCTATTGTGTAGGGTCATTTCTTTATGCTTGTTGTGCTGGAATTTTTTATTTTCAAGGAAGTAGCCTACCGTGCCTAGTAATAGAGTGGTGCGGGTATGACGTCACTTTGTAGGCCAACCGGCAGTTAGCATCACACTGGTTCCCTCGACAAAAACCCAATAGGATTTTTCCAGAGGCTTTTTGGATTAGCTAAAAACAAGCTCTGTGATCAACAAAAGTTTATGATACTTGCATGATTTGTCCATCAAGATAATTATCACAGATGAACACAACTTTTATGAATTTTGAAGTCAGTAAAATGTAAAAGGTAGGCTATAAACGAACTACACCACAGTCCCACAAATTCATCCTCACCATCACTAAGCTTCCGACAACTATTTCAGTCTTTATCAAAAAACATTTTCCCTGAAAGTTTGAGTTAGAATATTTTATACAAGCACAATTATAAGCATAATGAGGCTGTAAAAGCAGACTGATCTTACTTGCTCGGTGTGAAGACGTTTAATCTCCGCGGCAGCCTCTGTAGTCCCATTTAGCCACTTGTTAGCAACCGCCTTTTTCAAGACACTTAACAGCTTCAAAAAATCACGAGCGGGGTAATACTGATGTATTTTATGCCGTAGAATAAAACGTGAAAGCGTCTTGAGCTTGTGTTCACCACAGACCTTATTTCAGCCATTTAACCAAAACCCCATTCAAAAAAAACCCATTGACTTCGGGACGAGGGAACCGGAAGTGCCTGCACCACTCTATGGGTATAGCTACAGTAAAGTCTTCAGTGAGTCAGCTTGAGATCCTTTCCATCTAAACTGGTTATATCTCTTATGGCTAGTAGTAAATGTTTTATGAGCAGTAGAGTAACCATATTCATGCTGAGCCGAAGCACAACCAAAGCAATGTTCTTCTGCAAAATGCATGCAGTTTTGTTTTTTAAGTGCTAGAGGGGTAACCACGGTAACCACTGTATTTTTGCTTCTCCATAAGCGCCACCTCCTGTCAAAGAGTGTGAAATTCTGCAACAGAAATTAACCCCTAATGCCGAGTTCACACAGCCCGATTTTAGCCCCGATTTTGACTCGCCAACAGGTTTTTGCGAAATCGCCGACAAATGCCCGAAATCATAGGCAAATCGGTGCTCGTGCACGTGAGCGACAATCACGCAGTGTGAATGATCAAAGACACGATCAGAGAGAATCGCCGACGAGTCGCCGACGCCCGTGAGATATTTGGCATGCTAAATATCTGGACCTGTCGGCGATTTAAAATCCTGCTGTGTGAAATGAGTTCTGATCACTGATCTATATAGAGAACTGGATTGCTCATGACATCATAAAAAGTGAAGCCGCCGCGCCGCCATATTGGTATTCCCTAGTAAGCTCACGCATTCTATTGAATCAATAGGAAATTATATGATTTTACTGCGAAAACATTGCCTAAGGAGACACCGTTTTTATATTTTAAGTCTCCCTGTACATTCTTACAGCACAAACGTCCTGAGCAGGGAAATGGTTATTCGTTTAAAGTTGGGAATTTCCCCTGCTTATTAAAAAGTTACGTTCATATTCATTACAGCAGGGTTGCCAACTTTTAAGTTCAGTTTGGAGTGTTTTTTTTTTTTTTTTGCATTTTAATATTTATTCAAATGCAAAACCTAAAAATACGTAAGCAGTTATGATCTGCAATACTTTTTTGAGCAACTAGACTAGATACATGTATATTTATTAAAGAGCCATACAGGCACCAAGTGGATAATGGCATTACAAATTAAAATGATTATTTTTCCAGCCACAAAATGACTCTAATTTGCCTCTTTGCATTGGAATTCTCTATTTTAACCTTAATTACTACACTAATTGTAATATAAATAATAAAAATATTAGAAGAAAAATATTTTAAGTGGTCGTTAATATACCATAATTATTGCACAAATAGTATTTAATACCAAAAGATCTCTTCAAAATATTCAAAAAATATTACTGAACTAAAATATAGAACATTTATGTAATTGAAAAATAGTTAAGGTGTATGGTCACATTTGACCACAAGTGAGTAGCCTATGAGTGTGACCAATTAGTAAGGAATACCTGAGGGCTAAATACAAGAAAAACACTAACATTAATGTTAACAATGTTGCATCTCCATCACTCTCCATAATAAAATGATACTGTAAATGTCGCAACTCTGTTTTTCAACGGCTCTGGCTTTAACTGTTATGCCACATTAAGTGCGCCGAATTTCGTATTAAAACTTTACAAAATTTAAAAGCTTAGACTTTGTTTCATATCAAAAGCAGGTTTGGAAATTTGGCGAGATTTACTTGGGCAGAGTGAGAGCGTGAGACAGAGCCTGAAAGCGTGTGTCTCACGCCAAATGCGTGAGAGTTGGCAACCCTTAAGTTAGTAACAGTAAGTGAACATCAGCTCGGTGGGCGGACGAGACACTTCAGCGTATGTATTACAAATGTCAAAGCGCGCATTTTGAAATCGGAATAAAGATGTATGCCCTGTAACCTGAAATCGCCTTGTACTGTTGTGTTTACGTATTTATGTTGTGCTGTAGTATTGTTTTTATTCATATGCTAACTGCAAATGTTTCAACAATGATTTCGTTATGCATTTCGAAGCAGTTAATGATTTAAACGATGGTTAAATTAATAATTAATTCAACAACATGGCATACGTAACACTTTACAGGTATGGAAACATAAACGCCATACATTTGCGCTGTCTTTAAGAGTCTGAAATAGATGTTTCTCAATCAGGAAATAAAATACATGCATCAACGCTGACTGCTTTATTTCCGAGATGATGCATGGCAAACTTTGAATTGTAATACAATAGAGTGCAATAGTAATAGAGGCTTGTGTTAATATTTATTGTATAAGCTATTCGAATCAATTTCTGCGGCTAAACACAGATATGTGTTAATGTTTAATATTTTCTCCATAATTACACACATAAAGAAATATATTTTGTGTTAGTTCAGTTATGTTGTGCAGTAGACAAACCCACATTAACGATTTCAATATATGACTCATCCTCTCCGAAAAGACCATAAACATTACAGATAACATCTGAAGTAACTATTAATTTACATACATATATCATAAAACTAATCCTGTGAGACTGAGACGCGGCAAATCGGGTGATTTTAGCTCAATGTAGGCTGTAAGTCAATGATGCCCTCTGTCGGTAGGGAATAGTAAGATGGCCGCTCGAACACTTCCGGTAGCTTCACCGCCTGATGGCAGTTTAGAACATCATGAGCAATCCAGTCATTATATAGATCAGTGGTTCTGACTGAAAATGCCAATGAGAGCGCAAGATACAGGGCAGCGGGAAGTTCGGGGAGGAGTTATAGACCAGAATACCAGTATTTTAA
The DNA here is from genome assembly GCA_039654105.1 of Coreius guichenoti. Classification (NCBI taxonomy): domain Eukaryota; kingdom Metazoa; phylum Chordata; class Actinopteri; order Cypriniformes; family Gobionidae; genus Coreius; species Coreius guichenoti. The sequence goes on along the minus strand of CM077176.1, from coordinate 25,930,394 downwards.
TAGATATGTTTACAATTATATAAAACAGAAACAAAGCACAAACATTTGCTTGACCAGCCGCAACAGCAGCACATTGCAAAATTATTTATTTACCTCAAACTCTCTTTGCAGAATACGATCCTTGCTCAATGCTCCCTATGTCTCCCCAACCATTTCCTCCACCATAATCTTTTTTTTTTTTTAATGGACTTACTGGAAAAATATTGTTCTTTTAATTCAGTCAAGAAGTCACACTGTGACGTATCGATCTTCTACTGGTCACACGTCTTTACGTGATGCGAATTCACCAAACTTGAACTTTGGAATGCAGCCAAGTGCAAAACTTTTCGCATTCGCATGCGTTTGCAGTCTGACACATTCGCACGCACATGAATGAAAGACAATGAAACGAAATGTGTAGTGTGACCGCCCCTTAACAGGCAGCTTTCGCGACCAATAGAGTGGTGCAGGTTTGTAGGCCAAAACGCGGAAGCGATTGTCCCGAAGTCAATGGGTTTTTTTAATGGGATTTTGGTTAAATGGCTGAAATAAGGTCTGTGGTGAACACAAGCTAAAGACACTTTCACGTTTTATTCTATGACATAAAATACATCAGTATTACCCCACTCTTTTTTTTAAGCTGTTACGTATCTTGAAAAAGGTGGTTGCTAACAAGTAACTGAATGGAACTATAGAGGCTGACAGAGAAATTAAACGTCATCAGCTGAACAGGTAACCTCAGTCCGCTTTTACAGCCTCGTTATGCTTAGAATTGTGCTCTTACAAACTATTCTAACTCAAACTTTCTGGGAAAATGTTTTTAGATAATAACTGAAAGATTTGTTGGAAGCTTAGTGATGGTGATGTTGAATTTGTGGGACTGTGGTGTAGTTCGTTTATAATTAAAATTCATAAAAGTTGTGTTAATCTGTGAAAATTATCTTGATGGACAAAACGTGTAAGTATCATAAACTTTTGTTGATCACAGAGCTTGTTTTTTGCGATAATCCAAAAGCCTATGGGAAAATCCTATTGGGTTTTAATCGAGGGAACCAGTGTGATGCTAACTGCCGGTTGGCCTACAAAGTGACGTCATACCTGCATATAGTAAAGACCTTTCGTCATGCCCATTATTCCAACCTGCAGATACCCAAACTTGTTTTTTGTTGACCAATTATAAATAAAATGGTCCTATATAATAATTTATTAGCAGAAATGTGAGGTTTATCAGTTTATAAAACAGTTTTTGTCCAAATTAATAATAAAACATATTATTTGAAGCTTTTTTGCAAGTCTGCATTATATTTAGTAAAAAGTAAAATTAAGTAATGTACAAGTACATGACAAATCAAAAATGACTATTGTCATTAAGTTTTTAAGTTACATATTAAAATGGTTTAATATGCATGTACTTATTGGCCTGGCTTAATGCAACACTTCATTTTATTCAATATGTAAAACCCTGTCCCTGAAGAAGGTTTAAGACTAAGACTATAGATTAAGACTATAGGTATAACACTACCTATTCTTTTGGCTAAACTACATTTTTTGTCTATGAGCAGATGCATAATTTGAACTGTGGAAACTGCGCATCATGGAATACCAGGAGGCATTCAACATGTCAACGTCAGAGAAACTTTTCAGTAAATTTGTCCTGAGCTGAGTGGGTTGGATGTCATGCTGCTACAAAGTTTTAGTATTGTAAATTGTAAGTCATGTTCAGAATGACAGTGACATTATAGATACAGAAGCTGACAAGGGAGGATTTTTTTTTAGATTTTTTTTAAAATTTAAAACTACATTGCCCATAATTCTGCAAATAAATCTCTGCCAATTAGAGAATTGCAACAAGCAAATTGCACCAAAAGAACACTTCGGACATACACTATATTGCCAAAATTATTGGGACACCCCTCCAAATCATTGAGTTCAGGTGTTCAATCACTTCCATGGCCAAAGGTGTATAAAATCAAGCACCTAGGCATGCAGACTGCTTCTACAAACATTTGTGAAAGAATGGGTCGCTCTCAGGAGCTCAGTGAATTCAGGCGTGGTACCGTGATAGGTTGCCACCTGTGCAATAAGTCCATTCGTGAAATTTCCTCACTACTAAATATTCCATGGTCAACTGTTAGTGGTATTATAACAAAGTGGAAACAATTGGGAACAACAGCAACTCAGCCACGAAGTGGTAGGCCACATAAAATCACAGAGTGGGGTCAGCACATGCTGAGGCGCACAGTGCGCAGAAGTCGGCAACTTTCTGCAGAGTCAATAGCTACAGACCTCCAAACTTTGTGTGGTCTTCAGATTAGCTCAAGAACAGTGCGTAGAGAGCTTCATGGAATGGGTTTCCATGGCTGAGCAGCTGCATCCAAACCTTACATCACCAAGTGCAATGCAAAGCGTCGGATGCAGTGGTGTAAAGCACGGCGCCACTGGACTCTAGAGCAGTGGAGACGTGTTCTCTGGAGTGACGAATCACACTTCTCTGTCTGGCAATCCGATGGACGAGTCTGGGTTTGGCGGTTGACAGGAAAACGGTACTTGCCTGACTGCATTGTGCCAAGTGTAAAGTTTGGTAGAGTGGGGATTATGGTGTGGTGTTGTTTTTAAGGGGTTAGGCTTGGCCCCTTAGTTCCAGTGAAAGGAACGCTTAATGCTACAGCATACCAAGACATTTTGGACAATTTCATGCTCCCAACTTTGTGGAAACAGTTTAGGGATGGCCCCTTCCCGTTCCAACATGACTGCGCACCAGTGAACAAAGCAAGGTCCATAAAGACATGGATGAGTGAGTTTGGTGTGGAGGAACTTGACTGGCCTGCACAGAGTCCTGACCTCAACCCGATAGAACACCTTTGGGATGAATTAGAGACTGCGAGCCAAGCCTTTTCGTCCAACATCAGTGCCTGACCTCACAAATGTGCTTCTAGAAGAATGGTCAAGGCACATTTCGCCTTGGAGCGTAAGTAAGTAAACTTTATTTACATAGCACCTATCACAGATAAAATCACAAAGTGCTGTACAAAGTGCAACAATTTAACAATTTAAAACAACAAACAAAACAAAACATAAAAGCCCAATCAACTAAAAGCTTGTCTGAATAAAAGTGTCTTCAGCTGCTTTTTAAAGAATCAACAGATTCTGCCACACGCAACGACGGGGGCAGGGCGTTCCAGAGTTTAGGGGCAACTGTCTGAAAGGACAGGTCTCCCCGAGTTTTAAGGCGGGTTTTGGGGACACTCAGAAAATTTTGACCTGAGGAATGAAGAGTACGGGTGAAAGAGTAAGGGGTCAACAGGTCCGTGATATATTGGGGAGTCTGTCCATGTAGTACTCGAACTAAAATTTTCTAATCAATTCTGTATTTGACTGGAAGCCAGTGTAATGTAAATAAAATTGGTGTAATGTGTGCCCTTCTGTTGGTTCCTTTTAAAAGCCTGGCTGCAGCGTTTTGCACCATTTGGAGACGACTCAGAGAAAATTTGTTAAAGCAAGTAAAAAGAGAATTACAATAATCTAAACGTGAAGAAATAAAAGCATGAATAATCATCTCCATGGTAGCTTTGGGCAACAATGTCCTCAGTTTAGAGATATTTCTCAAGTGGTAAAAACAGTTTCTGACCAACTGTCTAGAATGACCATCCAGAGACATCGATTGGTCGAACAGAACACCAAGGTTTCTTAGGCTCAACTGAGCGGTTGAGTCCAAGGAACAGAGATGTTGTTTAATTTGAGGTAGTTTTTGGTCTGGAGCAATGATTAAGGTTTCAGTCTTTTTTGTATTTAGTTGTAAGTAATTGTTGTTTAACCAGATCTTTGAATGAGCAGTACAACTGAATGTCATTAGCATAAAAGTGATAAGACACATTATTAAAATGACGAATTATTTCACCAAGAGGGCTAATATACAATAAAAACAAAATAGGACCTAAAACCAATCCCTGAGGAACTCCACATGACAGAGGGGTCATTTCTGACAGAATGTTGTTAGCAAACACACAAAATGATCTGTCACTCAAGTAAGAGGAGAACCATTTTAAAACTGACCCAGAGAACCCTATTTCATTTTGTAGCTGATTTATCAATACAGTATGGTCCAATGTATCAAATGCAGATGATAGATCAAGTAAAATCAACACAGTGTACTGTCCAGAGTCTGCAGCTATCAAAATGTCACTTGATACTTTTAGAAGCGCAGTCTCAGTTGAATGGCATTTGTGAAAACCTGACTGAAATTTATCAAACAACTTTTTCTGTCAAGAAACGCATTCAACTGCCCCGCCACCACTCTCTCAAGGATTTTAGATTTAAAAAAAGGCAGTTTAGATATAGGCCTGTAGTTAGTTGGTTCAAAAGAATCCAAATTGGGTTTTTTCAGTATAGGGGGGTGACAACTGCTTGTTTAAAAAGGCTGGGCACAGAACCGGTTAAAAGGGAAAGATTGATCAGTTTAACAACATATGGTCCAACTAAATCAAACACATTTAAGAGCAATGAAGTCGGCAAAACATCTAGAGGGCTTGAGGATGGTTTCACTTTTCTTAGTAAACCCTTAATATCCTCTCCAGTGATGGGTGAAAAAGTATCCCAAGAGTACAAGGGAGATAAACAACAGGATGTGACCTCAGAAGATGGGTTTATAGTAGCTCTAATATCTTGCACTTTGTTTACAAAAGCGTGTAAAAACCTGTTACAATCTGTCTTTGAGTGCACAGGCACTTGAGGGTCTAGAGGAGAGACAATCTTAGATATTGTATCAAACAGGACTTTAGGATTTTTCTTGTTCACAAATACAAGATTAGAAAAATAGTCCGACCTGGCCTGTTTTATCATGTCATTCAATGATGTGATAAGCTCCTTCAAGTGCAGTCACACTTCCAGACTTGTGGATTTTCACAAGCGTTCTACTTTACGACACTTTCTCCTGAAAGACAATATTTCATCATTCACCCAAGGACAAGGATTTTTAAGGAATGTGCTTTTACTTTTCAGGGGAGCAACAACAGTGGGTTGTCCAAGTTGTTTCCTCAGCCTGGCCTGGACACCAGCCCTGGATCCCCGCTTCCTTCTCCTGCCACGAGGCTTAGTTAGCAACAGGTACACCGGCAATGACGTAGAACATTCAAAGTTTGAGGGAAAACTCTGTGGACCTAGTTCAGATAACACAAAAGTCTTTCATATTCTTCTTGATGCGGAATAACGTGTGTCGATCATATTTTAAAACAACTGAGACACAGCTACTAGTTATCAGGGCTGATAAGACAAAAAACAACATAGAAAAACCACAGATACACGAGAAAGCAGAGAGGGAGCAGAGGCAAAGCCGAACACAGGCGCCATCATTACTGTATAATGTGGTTGGAGGACACTCGTCCATCCACTCCTATGAAGCACTGCGAATAACATAATAGTGAAATCAAGAAAAGATGTCAGTCTCTCTATGCTCTCAAACTACTTTATTTTGATAATTCGCAATGCTTCATGGCCATGGGGTTGTAGTTCTTTCTCTCTTTAAACCTGTTAATTACATAGTCTTTCAAATGCTTTTTTTTTTGTTGCTTCAAATCAAAATCTGTAATGTGATTCACCTCGTTGCTGGTTTGTTTGGTTCCTGGCGTTTTAACTCTTTAATGAAGACTTTTTAAGTTAAAATGAATAGGAAAAATACTTTCAGGCTGCTGAAAAAGTTGTTGCACTCTATTGATTAGTCACATGACATTTACTGTTCAGGTGATAGGCTCTAAAAGTTTTTGGCATATTTCAAATCGAGGATTTCCATTGAGAATGCTAACAGCGAAATCAGTTTGCAGAAGTAGTGATATGTGTACAGATTGGTCACAGGATGCGTCAGTCATCTCTGCTCCCACTCACAATCTGCCTCAGACTGTACCCGCCCACTCACAGAGACAGGTGGCCAATCTGTCGCTTCAGTGGCACAGGTGTGTGTTTGCATGTGTGTGTAACAGTGGTCCAAGATGGAACAGATGACGGTGGCATTTCAGGTGTGTAACAGGAGCACAGTAAATTCCACAAACATGGGGCTGGAGCATATGCTCTTTTGTTTATGTTAGATTATCAACCATAACACTGTATCTTTGTCATGAAATCCTGCAACAATGATTAAAACCTAAACAAATGCAGATGTCCATGTAGGCATGAGGAACTCATCTGATGCCAGAAGACGTTCAGTGTTTTGGAGGACATTCTCACACAAACAATGAAATTCCCTTCCTCTACCTGTGTGTTTTCACACCCTGCCCTGAGCCGCCGCACCTCAACTGAGCAAACAAAGCCTCAAAAACTATTCAACATATGACACGACTCTTAAGCAGCCATTGTCATTCAGCCTGAACACACAAATGGTCAGTGATCAGATGTATTAGTCACACCTGTGACCTTTGTGAGGAATGTGTGCTCATGATTTAGACATAACAGAGCATTCAAAACCTCCCAAATGACTTATGACATGGTTTCATTAAGTAGATTTAGCTGAAACACACAGCATCAGCTGCTTAGTACAATATTTACAAGATAACCTCAATGATGTCCACAATACCTGGACAAATCTCAATGGTAATTGCTCTGTGTGACTTTTGATTGATCCCATTACCTGAATTCTGTTTAGTGCCTGATTGGAAATTCTACAGCATTATTTTATAATGCATGTCATCTGAACAGCTGTTAATGGTGCATTCAGTAATTTGGTACTAATTTGAAAAAATGTACACATTAAAAAATAAATTATGTTTATGTGTATATTCATCTGAATGGTGTACATTCACATAATAGTTTTCTATAAAGAGTGTTTTAATTATATATATTGTGTACCACCACCACCATCCACCCCCCCCCCCCCCCCCTAACCCCCCCACACGGTATTTCACCATGTTTGAACTGTGCAACCTGCAGTGTTTCACTAACTGTTGGAGAGTATCCTCACGCTCATTGGCTGCCGCTTTTGCTAGTAGCGTAGTGTTTTTGGTGATGCGAAGAGTGAAAATTAGACAATGGACTCTATATACACTGATAAACTTAACAGATCATCCCTTCCAGAGTTTGAACTGTGGAGCTGTGGGTTCCTGGCTTCCATCTTGAACACACCACCACCTCCTGTCAGTTAATACAGATCATAAGAGCATGAAATGCACAAATACACAAAACTGAGAAAATATGGGGGTGTCCCACATTACACATGGACTTGGTGAGTCATTAGGAACATCTAGTGCCCACAGCATGAATTTGGTACCTACACAGATTTCCTATCTCTGCGATTTGCCCACACACACAGAGAATAATGTACATCTGTCATACAGCAGAAATGTCTAAACTCTTCAGCTTCACATACCTATAAAAGTCAAAAAGATTAATAGCCATATTTTCTTTTTAGGTTGTAGCTTGATGTGGCTAAATGCTGAATTGATTTTGCATGATCAGAGACAATGTTTTAGTAATGAACTGTCTAAATTGTTTTACAACATAGTTCTTGCAGCTCAGGAAATACTATTAGAGGAAAGAATCACTCATTTTGAACAATAAAAAAATCATTGTTTCCTCACCCTCATGTCATTTTATATCAGTATGCAGGGTTTTTTCTCTGTGAAACACAAAAGTAGTTTTTGAGAATTCAATACGCAGATATTGCCATTTAATCACACTTCATACATAGTGACCAGAGGCTGTCAAACTCCAAAACTAACCCCAGCCACAATGAAGGCCCACAGCGGCGTCAACAGAGGGGGAAGCAATGATGGAGATTTGGAACCAGGGGGACGACAGATGGAGCCGATGGAGGTGGAGACCCAGGCGGAGCCGAAGAGGAGATGAGATCGGGTGACACCGATGGATCAGGAGACCGAGGCGAAGACGCAACAACGAGCATCCAAGGTGGAGCCAGGGTGCCAGAGGACTGAGGCGGAGACACAACAACGAGCATCCGAGGTGGAGCCAGGGTCTCAGAGGACTGAGGCGGAGCAGGTGGTACTGAGGACCAAGGCAAAGCCAGAGGGAAGGTGGTGCCTGGTGGAGCCGTAGGGGTGGAGGGATGAAGCACAGCTGAAGGTCCAGAAGTCCGTGGCACAGGCAGAGCAATGACTGACCAAGCGAAACCAGAGGGACGAGGGAGCCTGGTGAAGCCGTAAGGCCGATGGTCCCAGGTGGAGCCAATGGAGGGAGAAGCCAAAGTGGAGCCGACGAGCCAAGGTGGAGTGACGAGCTCAGCGGCTGGAGGCAGAGCCAGGGGATCCCCTTGCCAAGGCGGAGCTGGAGACCGGGATCACTGGAAACGCAGGAGTCTTAAAGGGGTCATGAACTGAGAAATCAAATTTTCCTTGAGCTTTTGACATATAAGAGGTCACCATACTATAAGAATATCCTGTAAGTTTCAGAACTAAAAAAACTTCCTTGTTAGTCCAGTAAAAGCTTTTATTCACACCAGGCCCAGCAAACGACAGGTTTTTCAAAGTGGGAATCTATGACGTCAAAGGGAGGCAAGCACCGCCTCTGCAGAAGAAGATCAACGCCTACTTCATCACTGCCTGTTTAGGCCCGCCCACCGATTCACGCATGACATGCAATAGAATAGGTACCCTAAAAGTAACATAGGCCTACGTGGTGTTAAACCAGATCGAGCTACCAAGCAATAAACATGCCGTTGAGGATTACAAAATATTGTGCAGTGCCTGGGCTCGACAGTAATGCAACATGTAAGTAACTGTGTTAATTCTAATGCCTGATCTGAAATGTAATTAATATTCATGTACAGTTAGATGTTCTTTGTCTGTGTGTCAGTAAATCAAACCAGTGACTAAACGTCAACTTGCGTTGTTTCTCTTAGTAGGAGATAATCTGTTATTTAACAGTGATTAAATTCTATAAAGAAAGCGATCAAAGAAAGCTCCCTTTGCAATCGTTGGAGCAGCGCGCGCTGGAGCTGTTAATCAAATGGCGAGAGTTTATCAGTGACGCGTTTATCAGTGACTCCCGTTTTATTCAACGAATCTCTTAACTATATCACGTTTGCACTGTTAGTGAAGATGAAAGCATTCGTTAGTGTACAGAAACTGATTTGCAATGACGAGATCACTGCTTTCATGTGCTCAGCATGTCTGTGATCGGCTACAATGTTCATCTCTGCAACCTTTCATGCCACGATCTGAATATAATGCCATAGATCTAAATATAATGCCATAGATCTAAATGTAATGCAACACTTTTCACGATTAGTTAACCATGAGAGCTGTAATAGTAAAAACGCGCTAAAAGAGAGAGTAATACTTAGCTATGTCAAATGGAAAGACATTAGCCAATCACAGCAGTGGGCGTTTACACTGACGTCTCACAGCAGACACGCCCCTTAAAACAGAGCGTTCAAACCAGAGGGCTAAAATCAGGGTAGGAAAAGTGCCTTTTATTTACAAATTATGACAATTTTTGATGTAAAAAGCATTCTAACATTATAAGTGCACCCCAGGAAACATCATAAAACAATAAAACAACGCAGTTCATGACCCCTTTAAAGCTGGGTGAGATCACTGGAGTTGAAGGAGTCTTGCAGCTGGGTGGGACCAGCAGAGACGCAGGAGACTTGGAGCTGGGCAGGACCAGTGGAGACGCAGGAGACTTGGAGCTTGGCGGGACCAGCGGGAACGGAAGACTACAGGGACTTTCCTCTTCCAAATTCTCATAAATATTACCAGAGGCCAGGTATAGCTCACCCTCTGTGGGCAGGGCTTCCCTTCATGCCCTCGTACTCTACTAGCACACCCTGGGACAGACAGTGTTGCCGGCTCATGCACCTGGTCAGACCTTTCATTGGGCTCAGGCTCAGGGGCAATATGCTCTGGCGTCAGCTCTGGTGTAGGCATCACAGCAGGCTTGGGCTCCTTGTCTGCGGTGGGCTCTGGTGTTTGCTCCATGCAGTGTGTGGGAGATGGCTGGCTGCGCTTTGGGTCTGGAGTGGGGCTGGTGATGTGCTCCACAGCAGGGCAGACGCTGAACGGTGATCCGTTGCTCAACAGCACCCACTCCATGAAAGCGGCAAAATCCCCCTGAGGACCGTTCACTGGCAGGTGTGCCTTGGACCACTCGTTAAGGCTGGTGTGGAAAAATACACAGAGCAAGGTGTCCGGATAGCTCCAGCAACAGGAGGTGAACAGCAGGTAAGTCCATACTAATAATTTATTTTACCATAGCAGTCTTGTTTAGGTCCTGTATTCTGTCACGTATCGGTGGCTGCAATTATTTTACTTGGAAACACGCAGGAGAATATAGAAATCAAACTCATATAACATTACCACACAAACATAAACGATAGCGGACAAAGAACTGAGGAAACTAAGGGCACACAGATAACAAGACAACTAAATGAACCACAGATAAACGTAATCACTAAGTCAGTAAGGAAACTAACTAGCAAACAGAACTCAGGCAAAGCAGAAAAGAGAACAGAATGAAACCAAAACAGAATGAGACCGCAACAGGTTGCAACTTTAAAGGGTTAGTTCACCCAAAAATGAAATTTCTGTCATCATTTACTCACCTTCATGTCTTTCCAAACCTGTAAGACTTTCGTTCATCTTCGAAACACAAATGAAGATATTTTAAATTAAATCTGAGAGATTTCTGTCCTTCCATTGACAGTCTACGCAACTACCACTTTGATGCTTCGAAAAGTTCATAAAGAGATGAAACTAATCCATATGAATTGAGCAGTTCAGTTCAAATTTTCTGAAGAGACTCGATCACTTTATATGATGAACAGATTTAATTTAAGCTTTTATTTACATATAAATTCATCAACGCACACATCAGATATGGTAAATGGAAGGTCAAGCATGTTTGCTTGATGTGTAAGAACAATTTTCATGTGTTATGCAGCATGTTTGACCTTCCGCAAAAACCAATGAGGTTTGTTCTTGCGCATCAAAGCAAGTAAGATTGAGCTTCTGTGTATGTGCGCTGGAGTTTCAGATATGAATCTAAGGTATGTGTAAAACAGAAGTCCATTTTTGTTATCTGTGGTATGTCGTGTAGTGATTTGAGACAGCTTGAGTTACATGAAGTTCAGCAGCTGGCATACTATCAGCAACAGTGAGTAGCAGCCCTGTCGTGACCCCGGTTTAGGCCTGTCATGCTGCTAAATCGGACCTCTGATTAGCTCCCCGCCTCTGAAATGACAGCTGTACCGGATACAGATCCATTACGCGGGAATGAAGGTATGGAAGCTTCAGAGAGACGAGTGATAGTGGAAACAGTGAACTGTGCCAATAGGAAGAGTTTGATTCTAAGCAAGATACTAGGGACACTATCAACACACACTGTGTGCTTAATATAGCAACTGACATAGTGCAAGACATACCTCTCCATCGCTCCTCAAATATCACTGGCCTGTTACTCTGAGGGGCTACGGGGGGGTGTGCACCGACATCGCATTCTGTTCTTCAGCTTGTACTCCTCATTTCCCTCTGATTTCCAACTCCTCTCTCTCCCTTTTCATCCCCCTCTTTAACCTGTCCTCCTGTCTCCCCCTCCAGTCTCTGTCCTTGGCAGAGCAGTGTGTGGTAATCCTATTACTCCTGTGCGAAAACCAGCTGAGAGAAAGAGAGGGAGATGGAGAGAAAGGGTGAGTGGGAGAGTGGGATTGTCAGTTCTGTTATAGTGGTGAGCAGACAAAAAGCGCTTTAAACTATGGAACATGACCCTAAAGACTGGAGGAAGAATACAGAGAAGAGAGAGGAGGGGCACTAAAGGGAGATGATGAGAGTCCTGACAGTTGGAGCGCCAAACTTGAAAATAAACATGTTCTTTGATGACAAAGAGCCCATTGACATGCTCTCTCATCCTTTCACTCTCACACGAACACACACAGATAGAGAAACAAAAGCAGATAGGCCCGTCTAAAACGGTTTAGTTTTTCTTGTAAATTTGCAAATTGTAATTCTTCATCTGTGATTATCAATACAAATATATATAAGTCTCCACTTGTCTAATAACATTCAGGACAAAATAAATAAAATAGTCTGGCCATGTGGGCCAGTCTGGCTGACTTATTTCTGTTTCTACACAATTCTTATATCATATAATTTAGTCATTTTTTGTTCATCTTAGAAATACAATATGAAATGGCAGCATGTGAAAATTAGATTTTTTTTTTTAAATCCCACATTTTCTACATTCATCATTATGGAAAGTTACTGCTATGAAATTGAAATAAAATAATAATATTTTTTTTCAAGTAGATATTTGATGTCCAGTGTACTGGACATTTGCACTCACTGAGCAGCATTTTACAGCAAATATATTACACACATTGCATGGTGAAATAATTACAACATTAATGTCTGACATTAATGTCTAAGGTGCTCTATAAAATAAAAACATATTAAATACATGTTGTTCATCACTCATTTAATGACAATATAATGTTAAAATGACGAATTATGGTATTAAACATACTTTTTTTGTAATTTTTCATTATTAATTAATTTTTATTAATATTGGTATTATTTTTGATTAACCTGTTAAGTCAATATTTTATATGCAGTAGACACAAGAAATGTGTTGTTCTTGTTTTTAAAAAATGTATGTGATACAAATGTCCAGTATACTTAAATAGCATTTAACATTTGTTATTCCCACAGAAAAAACAAACAAACAAACAAACAAAACAAAACAGAACTATAGTGTTAATCATTTTTCATAATTAAACATTATTTGTTCTATTTCGTGAATATAATTCGCAATAGCTACCAATCTAATTTTAAAAGCGTGTAGCGTGATGTCTAACAGATCCATCACATTTGTGTGCTTCACTCCACTAGGAGGCCAAAAGATAAAGAGCTACAATGAGGCCCTCTTAAACAGAGTACTCTCTCTTTTACCATCTAACTTGACAGTGCAACAGCACTCATTGGTCTTACAATGTGCAATGCATGCTAGTATGTATATTTTTAAACACCTCTGTTTTAAATCTGTACTCAGAGCTCTAATTTCTGAGAACAAGCAGTGTCACTCGGGACATGACTGAGTATCGTGAGCATGTACCTTCATTAGCAGCAAAACAGAGGGAGGAGGAACGGCTAAACTGTGCAAGGGTGTTGGAAAGCACTGTATCACTCCGGCATCTGTCTGTCACTCCGATTTTAAATGCTGATCATCTCATAAAGAACAGGGAAATTGAGCTGGTGGGGTGGGGTAACAGAAGAGGGGGGGTTTCCCCCATTATGCTGCAACTAAGACACATGAAAGAAAATCACAGAATTACATTAAACAATGAAAAAAGGTCATTTTTACAGAACATGTTGCCATATCTTACATTATTTCTTATTTTAAAATTCATCTCACAATCACTATAGTAACACTTTACATTAGTTAATGCATTAACTAAAATTAACTAACGAGCAATTCATTTGTTACAGTATTTATTCATCTTTGTTAATGTTAGTTAATAAAAAATGTCAGCTCAGATCCATTAAATAATATTAACAGATACAATTTTTGATTTCAATAATGTATTAACTTACATTAAGATGAATAAATTCTTTAAAATCAATTTTTATTTTATTGTTAGTTCAATTTCCCTGTCAAGAATAATGTTTACTCTGAGGCGGGAAAGGCTTCCATACAGTAATATACAATAGAGTAGGTGACTCCAAACATGTTTCTCCAGTCACTCCAGCTTTTACCATGTTTGTGGAAGCTGGTAGACTTGGTGAGAGTGCTGTTGGTAATACCTGAACATAAACACAACTGCGGCGGTGAAAGCAAGTTGTGTGACAATACATAAACACATAACGTATAAGAACGAGAAGAGTAAGGAACCTTTCGGAGAAACAGATAACCTTGAGTTTACTGTAAGAGACATGACACAAAGTGAGTGGAAGAGATTTAGGAGAGCGGAGGACGTGGAGGAAGAGAATGTTGATGGTGCTAAATAATGGTGTGGATGAATAATACAGAAGTGAAGGAAACAGTACAAGGATGAATAGGATGAATCAGACAGCAGAATGAATTGTGCTTTGGCAGAGAGATAGTGAGCGTAAAATAGTGATTTAGCAGAACGAGAAAGATTTTGTTTGTTTTTGTGTTAAACTTCCCTATTTTATCAATGATATGAGCCTTTTTTTTTAACTCCCTTCAACTTGCCAATGCTGTTGAAGACATTTCACAGCACACTAGGAAACAGAGATAGACATAAGTGAAGAGAGAAGTAGAAGAGAACGTGAGAGAGTGGAAATGAAAAAAGATGGAGAAATTGTGCATTTTGTAAATACAATAGACTGTATTTATTGTCTCTATGGTCAAAGGAAATTGCCCATCCCAGTAACTGCTCTTGTTTTCTTTCCTGGGGGAAAGAAAACAGGGGGTGTCTCGGACAGATGTGACAGAACTGGATATTTCCAAAACACACATACACACGCACACATGGACTGCAGCAGCAGCAGCATTATGGAGCTGAGATGCTTATCTGAGGTACGTCTGTTTCCTGTGACCAGAAATGCCTGCTGTCACTCTACAGCCTGACTAGCACAAATAACAACAAGCACAATCATGAGAACCACTACAACACACAGAACAGCTCACAGCACAATAACAACACGGTTTCCTCTCAAAGGAAAGGACAATTGATCAGGTTATGGCTCATAAAACGCAGGCCATCCTGTCAGTCTTGCCTTTACCTTCCCATCACATACTTGAGAAATTTGATGAATTGCTAAAAAATAAAATTCCAAACTATGCATCTAGCAGTTTTCACAAATATTTTATGTTGCGCTGGCTGATATGACTGTCATCTTGGATTTAGTGACGCCTAGTGGAAAGATTGCAGAATCATACATTTTTCTCAAAATGACTATTTCATTGGGATAAAAACCTTTTTAAGGATGGATAATATTATGTAGTGCAACTTTAAAGTTATTTTGTGCCAACCCTTCTCAGCCCCGTTTTCTAGCAGTAGGATGTGCTAATCTAGAACCGGAGACATGCTACACTGCTCATGAGAGACACCACATTTACTCAAAAACTCATCATGAGGGAGGGAAGGGGGTCCTTTTATGGTTCAGGTGCTCAGCTTTAACACAGGATGTATATGCTTTAGCAGATGGATCACACTCAAATCATACAGGAAACAAACATTCACACTGGCAGTGCCACAGCAATATTCTCAGTTCGTTCTCATACTCATGCACATGCCAGCAGAATTCAATGGATTGTGGTCATTAGGCCATGCAGTTCTGTTTTACTGGTAATCTTCTTGTAATCATTGAAAAGAAAAGAAATAGAGGAAGAAAATCAGGAAGGTCATGTTATGTTTCTGATTGAATATATAATTCTTATATGTTATAGGTATGAGGAAGGTTAAACAGCCATTATTTAACAGCCATATATATATATATATACAGTCAAACCAAAAATTATTCAGACACCAGATATATTTTTGATATTTTTTACTAGCTTGTGCGGGACACTATAGATCATTTATGTAAGTAAGGATGGCAAAATAAAGTAAACTGAGACATATTATACCCAAAAATTCTTCATATAGTGGACTAGCAGTAAAATTGATAAAAATCGGGGAATAAAATTATTCAGACACTTTGACCTGACCATGTTTTGCTTAAGTGTTTTTCTTTAATTGCTAATGCAACCTTTTACACCACAGACTGAACAAAATTAAGCATTGCTAAATTGGTATTATCTAATTGTGTACTTAAATTTAACAGCTGACAGCTGATTGGTTGATTGTAATCCATCACATACCTTTCTATCAAAGTTATCTGACATTATCAAGATGAATTTGTTCTGACAGTTTAACTCTGAATTCTTGTCATATTTTATTACCATTTTCTAAACTATAGCGAATAAACTGTTGAAGGTGTCTGAATAAATTTTGGTTTGACTGGTTTCATTTGGTTTTGATTTGGTTTTGGTTTGGTTTCATGTTATATATATATAGGTATATATATATATATATATTAACATTAATATAAATTTAAAAAGAAAATGACTTGAATACGCTTCTATGAATACATATTTTCAGTCTCTGAATTAAATTGAATTTTGTTCAGAAACTGAAAATATTTTGTTTTAAAATTCATATTTTGAAAACTCTTTGTATGACAAATCAAAGTCCGTGTGGTGAGAAGAGGATCCCACATGACTGTGTCAAGATCTTTTTTATTATCATCACCACTTATTTTATGAAAAATTTTATTCAGGTCAAATGTAGCTAGAAATAACCCTATAATAAAACGTCTTGATGTTCACAAGTAAAAATGTATGATATTCATGAAATTATGTATATATACTATAAAAAATATATATGTTACCTTATTTGTCATATAAAACATTTCCACTATACACCTGTATGATGCTACATAATATTTGACATTTTGTTTTGAGATAAAATATTTGAGTGGCCCTTAGAGTTAAGTCTTTGATCTTGCGTGGTAAATTCCGGAAATCATTATTCACTGCACTATTACCTCTCGATGGGGGTAGACAATTATCATTAAATGAAAGAGAAAGAGGGCTAATTAACTCGAAGAACACTTGTTGCTGACGTTCACAGGGGCGATGACGCTTAATCTCAAGTTCTCTGCAGCTCGTAGGACACGGATGTGATGTCATCACGGACAGTGGCTATGGCGGTCTCCATAACGACGCCTCGTGCTGCAGTGACGCCAGCCCCGGCTCGTGGTGAGGGGGCGTGACTCAGCCAATGCCCGGGCCCCCCTGCCCCATTCCCCTCCTTCCCCCGACCGTGTGGGCGGCCCCGTGCGGCAGCAGCGAGCGAAACACGACACCCGAGAGAGAGAGAGAGAGAGAGAGAGAAATGGGGGGAGGAGACAGCGAGTAGTTTCAGACTAGGGAGAGTGGAGGAAGGAAAAAAAGTCGGTGTGAAAGAGAGAATGGGAAACTGACTGATATACTGCGAATGGCGAGCCTCGGGAGAGCAGATGACAAACTAACACAAGGATAACATGTTGCGAAAATCATCAACTAAGCACAAGAGCGCGCATATGTAACAGGGAGACGCTGAGTGCTGCTTTTCTGCCGTGTTGGGATTGTATCGATCGCTCCCGGGACAGACGGGAAAGCGCTGTTTCGGAACTCCGTTGCACCCCGTCCCGTCGCGCCAGTGGAAGTAGCCTACTGAGCCGCTTTCCAAACTCTGCGCTGTCGGTCGGGGGGTTTGGAGGAATCGTGTAAAGAGACCAGACATAGTACAGCGGGAGCAACAAGAGTGCTGAACATTGGACAAAAGTTTGGCCTTTTGGAGACGGGGGAGCGGGAGGCCGAGTCTCGCCACTGCTGAACTGACAACTTAACCCAGCTTGCTGTGTGTTAAGGGCAGATAACTTTCACCATGAAAACCCCGGGGGACTCGGGTAAGTTACCCAGGCATTCATTATCAAGTGTTGCCACAAACTTCTTTGACTTGTGAGTTTGTTGAGTCAGTGTATCAAAAGTAAAGATTTTACGACACATCAGTCAAATCAGCCTTATATATCATTCAATGTCAAAATTGATATTAGTTCACTGACAACTGACTTTTACTTTTAGAAAAGTTGACAATGTTTTTCCAGGACTTATTACTCTGACATACCAACTCTGATATGTTTTGTTTCTATTTTTACATTATCAGGTCATCTAATATATTTGTAACTCGTGAACTTGAATGGCAGTTTTCACTAATAAATAATGCGGTCCGTTCATTTAAATAACCTCAAGTGTTGCAGTGTAGTCTACTCTAGACAAGTAGCCCAGTCGAGCTTGGCGTGTCCATTCTAGTAGTTCTAATGTTAACAAGTTCTCAGGTTTGCGGTTTTACTTTAAATAGTTGCATTCACACCCAATGACCGCTTGACTGTTTCTTACAGTACTGTCTGCGCAAAACGCACTAAACCTGTTGAATAGCTACTACTTTAAAACAGCAGCTTGTACTTTTGTCGTTCCTGTAAATATGTCGAAATCGATGTTGTGAATCTCCCACAAAATGTTAAAGAGCCCCCCCCCCCAAAATGTTCCTCCTCGCACTCTGCTTGTGCCAGCTGTGTGCAGCTCAAGCGCGAGCTTTGAACCAGTAGCATGGCACATTCAAAATGGAAGCCCCGCTTTCTCACCAGGGTATTTAATAAACGTTTTCATTACTTTGTTTATAACTAGACCACTTTACAGTCGGTCCAGCTTCTAGGCATTTTTAATATAGGCCTTTAAGCTTGTAAAGTGCAGTGAAACCTAATAATACAGAGTTGCGCACTAATTTCCCTTCAGGCGTTGGATCGCCTACTTTTACGATGAATGCTTTCCAGCAGTTTGAATTCACTTAAAAAAAACTGTTAGCATACTTGCCGCAAGTATTTATTTTGTAACGTGTATCCACTTGTTCAGTATGTACTTGTGAAGTTTTTACTGTCCCGTCAACTACAGGAAGTTTCAGTAGCCGTGTTCAGGAGGCCTATTGTGGCATGTTTGGGAATCCATGTTGAGTCTCTCGCTCTCTCTCATACACACTCACTCTCTCAATCACAATCAATTCTCTCACATCACGATTTTCTCAGCGGCAGTACCCCGCCACCCACGTTGCTCTAAGTTTAACGGACTTTTAACTATTACATTCTATCAACACTCGAGCGCACGCCGTCATAAACAACAGTGTGTGTGCGATATGTGTTGTAGTGTTGTCTCGCGCTGCAGACTGGGCTTTATGAAGTTCGTAGTGCGCTGCGTGAAGTCTGAGCACGTCATGGTCACTTTCACTTTTATAAACCCTGCCCTCCCCTCCCGTATAAGTTAAGCTTGTTGTTTTTCTCTTAAACCAAAATTTTTGGATTATGCAGTGTTCTAAATTGCAGTTACTTTGGTGTATGACCTTTTCATTTAGAGAATGACGGGGATATCTTGGCAAAATACAAATGATTATATCTGAAATCCCTCTAGCCTAGTGCCAAACTTGCATTTACTTGCATTTTCAAGTTTGTGAATTTGAAAGCCATGAAAAAAAAGGTATTATTAAAGCTAAAGCAATACTTTGTGACCTGGACCACAAAACCAGTCATAAGGGTCTATTTGAAATTGAGATTTATACATATAAATAAGCTTTCCATCATTGTATGGTTTGTTAGGATAGGACAATATTTGGCCGAGATACAACTATTTGAAAATCTGGAATCTGAGGGTGCAAAAAAATCTAAATATTGAGAAAATCACCTTTAAAGTTGTCCAAATGAAGTCCTTAGCAATGCATATTACTAATTATATTTTTTATATATATTTATGGTAGGAAATTTACTTAATATCCTAATGATTTTTGGCATAAAAGGAAATTTGATAATTTTGACCCATACAATGTATTGTTGGCTATTGCCACAAATATACCCGTGCGACTTATGACTGGTTTTGTAGTCCAGGGTCACATATATAAGACTGCTCGCTTGGTTGCCTGTGTGGGCATTGAAACTCAATATAGTGCTAGTCTTTGCCTGGCATGTACTTAAATAGCCTGTAAAAAGTGCTGATTAGCCCAGAATGTGTCCCACAAGCCTGCAAGGATCAAGTTAATTTTTTTGGGATGGGCCTGAAAGAAACGCATTACCTCATAATTTCGTTACCTAATAGCAATGTCAACACTTGAAAACCACATTTCACTTTCAGCTGTGATTTGTTTAGACAATATCGTCCAAACTTATCCCTATATGGAGTGCATTTTTAATGAAGCAAGGTGTATAAAATAAAAATTTTATGAAGGTTTAATGGTGACCTCTCGACCTGCTCTAATAGACCTAAATCATGTCACACATCTTAAATCCACAGACAATGCGGATTTGTATGCTGACTTTATGAAGCTGAATGTCAGGAATGAGACGAGATGCAATGTTGCTTTAAGTCAGGTGGCAGTAACTACTAGAAGTACCTTGTGGTTTTATCAGTCTACGGCTGTGCAGGCCACATTCTGACCTCGATAGTTACGAGGTGAGCTCAGCTGCTGAGTATGCAAGAGAGCGAACAAGCAAGCGAGTGAGACGAAGATACAGTACTGAGTATAGGATGTGGTTTCCAAGTGCTTCATTCTCTATCAGATTTGAGTATCTCTTCAGTCTGTGTTCTTACCTGCAAACACCCACAGCAGTATACATTCGTAGTGCATTTCGGTGAGAGAGCATTTTCTCTGAAAGCCGTGGTTTGTTATGAAAACAGGAGGTGATAGCAGTGTCAGTATGGTGTGCATCCTGATAAAAGTCATGTGTGTGTCTGTCAGTCCTTAACACTGACACTATCAACAGCATCAAAAAAGCTCTCGCCACATAAATCACATTAGATAAGAGACACAACTCTTATCAGTTCCTCACTCTCTGACTGCCGCTTTGCATGAATTCAGAGAATGATACGCACCTCTTCGGGGTTTCTTCTTTTCCTGGTGGTGTGTGTCTGCACAAACATGCATTAGCTGACCCTGGCTGATCTCATTTCCTCTGTAACATCTGAAAGTGTCTGTGGTTCCACTATGGTCTACCCATCAGGACTGTGTATTTAGTACAGCATTATCCTGAATTGCTATCTCTGTAATTTGTGTGCTGTCTCATGAGATGGTCGCTAAAATTGCAGCTTTAATTTGTAATATTGGTTTGTTATTTCTCATAGAGGTAAGCGTTACCCATCAGTGTCAGAAATGTATTCAATTTGACGTTTTTTTTTTTTTTTAAACCTTTGAGGTACTTTGTGGCATCCTTGTCAAAAAGCCTGCTCTTTTAAAATTACGTTTATTTTAATCAGTTAATCTGCGTAATAATTATTAACTACATGTACTTACTATAGGGTTAGGGTAGGATTATGGTTTGGTTGAGGGTTAGTTGCATGTAATTATCCATAATTTATTGTTATTACTATGGTAAGTACATGTAATATATATAACAAGGACACTGTAAAGTGTTATCTAAATTCTTAGTCTGAATAATTACATAAACTGTTAACCATTAAAATAAATAAACATCAACTCATATTTTTTGCGATAATATAACCAGTGCTAGAATAAAATATTAAGAACTATATCAGCCGTCAGTGTCGATAGTCTCGTGGGCAGCTTGCCGACATATAGCGCCGTTGTGATTTGGGCGACCCGAGTTTGAGTCCCGGCTCGCTGACCTTTCCTGACCCCGTCCTCCTCTCTCTCTCTCTCTCTCTCTCTCTCTCTCTCTCTCTCTCTCTCTCTCTCTGTCTCTCTCTCTCTCTCTCTCTCTCTCTCTCTCTCTCTCTCTCTCTCTCTCTCTCTCTCTCTCTCTCTCTCTCTCTCCCCCACTTTGCTTCCTGTCTACATACTGTCCTATCATAATAAACGGCAAAAATAAATCTTTAAAAAAAAAAAGAACTATATCAGATTGTCTGCCTAATTGCTAGTGTGATATTGCTTTCTCAATAAACGAAGTTAATAAATTTACACAATATTGCCATTTACTTTATTTATTTTTGTCTGTTTTGTCTAACAGTGTTTTGTTTTTGTTTGAATCAGTGTTTTAAACAAATCGGTTGACTGAATGATTCAATGACTCACTCATAAATAAAGTCGCTTGTTTTGCTCTTGAGTGAATCAGTGTTGTTGAATGAATGATTCAATTAATCCAACATAAAGAACTCCGCTTGTCCGATCAAATTCTAATTGTTGTATAAATAAAATTATATCAAAACTAATCACATTTTGATTTTCAGGTGCACTTTTGACCTGATGCCTCCCTAGTTAATTTCGAACCCTGGCTCAGTTTTCATCGTGTTTTGCTTTATTTTATTTAACATGTTTTTATGAGTGTCACTGTCATGCTCACTGTTAGCCGGTTTCCATGTAGTTGTAATAGATTGTTAATTGTGAATAATTAGCAGCCTTTTATCGCTCGTTCACATTGTCACACAGGAGACCATGTGCTCTAATTTAGTCAGTGTTATGCAGCCGCCTCAGTTGTTCAGGTCTCTCTGGAACCAGTTCAACATCAGCAAGCACCTCTCTGTGTTTACATGCTTATGTATCCTGTTCGGCAGCATGTGCGTGTGTTTGTTCGAGACAGTCAGCAAGCGAGCGTGTTTTGTATTTTCCACACTGCCTGGTTTCCCATCAGGTCCATCAAACGGTTGCTCGGTCATGCTATTTCTCTGAACACAAATGGAACACCTGTAAATGTCACACACATTGGCAGGATTTTTCGTTGACATTGTGTGAGACTGTATTAAACACTGCAGCGATACAGTATGTACCTTTTTTTTTCTTACACTGCTTGCCTTGGGAGAACTTGTACCTTGATTTGGGAGCATTGGGAATAAATGTTTCACTAGAAGTGTACGGATGGTCTATTTCTAGGGATGAATGAGGTCCTCAGGGGTTGAATAGTATTTTGTTTGTTTTTACCCCTGGAGAACAATAATGGTGTGTCCACCAACAGGGGAGCACAGTGGTTTGTGTGTGTTTGCTATGTCAGTGGGTTACGGGGGCAGCGTAGAATACGAGCGAGAGCGTCCATGTGTTGGAGTCATTTATGGACTGACAGCAGCACAGAGGCCCCTGTGTATGATCGGGGGGAGGGGGGAAACATGTGTGTGTGTATGACCCTGACCTCATGACCTTCCATAGCTGCACCCCTAACCCTGCATTCCACAACACGCCCCTGCCCCCGTTGGTCACATGCCACGCAGCCAATGGCATGAGGGCATGATGCCATCAGCTCAACAGCATATGATACTCTAGAATAGCGTAAGAACCACGTCAGCCTGGTTTCATTTCCTTATCTAATTTCCTAAATTCTTCTGTGTAATTCCCCATTTCTTCAAATCAGAAGTACTACAGATTTACAATATTTGATTAAGGTTCCGGCTCGCTCTAGTTAGTGAGGTCAAATGTCATCGCTCTCACTTTCCTTCCCTTCTGTTCTGTTCTTCTTCTTCGAGCATCAGGAGAATGTTAATCATACAAAGCAAATGTGAGTTTTGTGCGTTCCGTCTTTGTACCCACCCAGTTTTCTAGCACACAAGATCAAGTTGATGATTGAAGTGTCGTGCAGAAAGAATAGTTTAACCGATGCTCTATTATGTGGTTGGATGTCTTTCACAATAGCATACCTCACATATCCGAAGAGCCTTCGGTAGGATGTTCATTAACATGACAAACCACTGAAGATTCACTTAGAGCCAGAGGCCTATATGAAAGCATTTAAAGCTGTCAGGGTGCTCATTTTTGGGTGTATTCCCATCAGTGCCTTTTGGTTTCCATTCAAGCATAAACCAATTGATCAACGATTTTTCTACTTGCAATTTTAAGGATAAGTTTGTCGAATTTCAAACAGCATTGTATTGTTACAGTGTCATGTATCCCTGCCCACAGACAGTCAGATCGAGCCCAGTGCATTATGGATGTTAAAGTTTCGCTATGTTTTTAGCAAAAGCGAATGCAGCAGCCCCTTTTCAGTTTTCTCAAGACATACAGCACCAATTTAAAAGAAAAATCGCCTTTCTACTGCATAGTGAGGCAAGTTTTATTAAAACTTGACAGCAGTCAATCACCCATACTAAAAATGAATTTGAGAAAAATACACACAATATTATTTCACATACTTTAAACAAATGTGTATGTTTTTGTGTACCTTAGATTTATTTTATTTTTTTCATGTTTTTTCTAGTTTGGCCTCTTAAACAGTTATCATGGCTGACTGATCATATATTCTGTAAACAAATTTAAGGAAACATATACTTGTTTCTAACATTTTTTGTAATAAAATAAAGCCTTTGACTAGGTATATTTAAAGGGTACATAACACACAGTTTCTGCCCTTCTCATGTTAATCTTGAGTACCTATAGACTAGTACTGCATCCTTCATATCTCCGAAGAGTCTTTAGTTTTATCATATTTATAAAAGACAGATACGCTGTACGGATTCTTTCCGAAAACAGCCGAGCTTGTGCAGGTGTGCAGTGGGCGGAGTTAAAGAGTCATGAGCACACACACACACACACAAAATACATCATGGCATTATCCCTGGATAACTTTCGATTCACTATAGGTTCGTGTTGTTTACATTATATGCACATACGCGCCGATTGCCAACAAAACACAGACATTTGATGCAGTTTCACTCACCGCCTACGGTTTCGACTCGTGACCGGGAACACACTTGCTGAACTCTGCATCCACTGTTTCCTGTACACTGGGTTATTTGGGAAGCTGAACAAGGTTATCTTTCCCTCACAACCAAAAACACACTTCTTTAGTGACATTGTTGATTTCGTGTCTAAAAACAAAACGACAGCGCTGCCGATGGCTCCCGTAACCCGAACGAAGCTCGTTGATGGACGTGCTCTTGCTCTCGCTCTGGTTGATGTGCGTACGTCCTCATCCGGGAGAAGTGCCCATACAAGGAATTCTGCCCTTTATGCCGTCATACAGGGCCGTACTCGAAAAAAACGTTCCGAAACTTATTCGAATCCTGAAGGAGTGTATTTAGCACAGAAATACTCTGTCATACGTCCAACTCGTTTTTTTTGTTGTTGACATTTTGGCCATGTTTAGCATGAGAATCCAACTCTTTAACAGTGTAAATAAGTCAATGCATGAAATAGCATTAGAGCCCCCCCCCCCCTTAAAAAATTCTTTTTTTAAAGGGGTGGTTGATTTATGATTTCACTTTTTTAACTTTAGTTAGTGTGTAATGTTGCTGTTTAAACAAAGTTATGACGCTCAAAGTGCAAAGCAAAGAGAGATATTTTCTTTTAAAGAAATCACTTTTTAAGGACTACAGCAAACGGCTGGTAGTGACTACACAAGCCTCCTCCCGGGTTAGTGACATCACTGACCCTGAAATTTACATAAACCCCGCCCCCCGGGAACACGCAACAAAGGGGTTGAGGCCATGTTGAGAATTTATAGATTATCATGACAGAATAAGTTTATTACTGACTTGAAGATAGTGAACTCCCCATCAGCTACATAAATTCATCAGCTAACCATTCAGAAACGTCTTGTTGCATTCTACATGTTGTCACTTCTTCTTGAGTCTCTCCATCATTGTCCGACTCCGGTTTGAACATAAAAGGCTGAACAGTTTCATTGCCTGTCTGCATGAGGTTATCAGAGCTGCTAACACAAGCTCTTGAAGCTCCGCCCTATGAGCAGCAGCTCATTTGCATTTAAAGGGACACACAAAAACGGCATGTTTTTGCTCCCCCTCAAAAAGTGACAATTTTAACATGCTATAAAAAATGATCTGTGGGGTATTTTGAGCTAAAACTTACACACACACACTCTAGTGACATCAGAGGCTTATTTTACATCTTGTAAAAAGGGGCAATCAACCACCCCTTTAACACCTTCCTCATCTCTATTAACATTTACTTGTACAAAACCATACTTAAAAAATAGTTTTTGAATGATGGTGGCCATGTCCGTCTAATCTCATAAACATTCTTTTTTTTTTTTTATACAGTAAAAGGTAATTTTTTTTTTTTTTTTTTTTTTAAATATCACAACAAATGATTTTACATTATATCAATGCTGATGATGCTGAATTATTGTTAAGTGTTTATGCCATCCTGGATATCAAACACTTGAGATGGCATTAAAACATGTCTTTATTGATACATTTAGCCAAACCCTGGTTCACTAGCTTAAAACAAAGTAACTTCAATTGGTTTAGTTATCCTGTCCCTTTACCTTTCTATATTCAATTTCTTAGTTGAACAACTAATCTGAAAAATCTGCTTTAACATCTAAACACTCACTATCAGTCACTACTTTGGCTGTTCTTCTGGGATCAACAGAAAAAGATTCCCAAGACTGCACAGAATAATAGCTAGCCTGAGAAATACAATTCATTCAAAAACTTGAAGGGTAAAATACCTTTTAATTCATTAATTTTTTATTAAATTCTGTGTCTGTGAATGTTAATCTGCGTTTTATTGAGATGCTAAAGGTTAAGTGACCTTTTCTGCTGATTTTAAACCCCTCTTTCCGACCAATGTTTACACTTCATACTGGAGCTTTCCATTACACTTTCAGAGAAAACCTCCATTAGCCTTTTATTAGACTTGCACATAATTGCACTGTGCAAAGAGAGTTTGGACATCTGTTTTCACTCATTTAGGACGCTGCAGAAGATACGCTTTCCTGTACACTACATATAGTGAGCCACGTTTATTGATTTTAAATAATGGACGAAGTGTTGATATTGATGGACGTGCCATTGACAACCGATAATGGGGCAATCTTCTTATGGTTGAGCAAACACTCATTCTGTTAACGCTGACACACATGCTCTCACACTGGTTTGTTTTGCAGAAAAAAACGTGGACCTCCCACATTCCTGCTCAAAGCTTAAATCACTGCAGCCTGTGTGGCATTACTCATTCCAGGAAAAGCATTCTGCCAAATACACACACTCATTTACTCAAGCACTAACTCTCACACATCGAATCACATTCTTGGAAAAGCTTGCTTCTTATTTCTGAACATGGATGCTTCAGGCCTTGTGCTTTTGAACACAGATAGCGCACTACAGATGCGGTACACACACACAAATGTTTAACTTTTAGGTCATGTCAGTCTTTTAACATGATTTGAAATCTTTTTCTCAGTAAGATTAAAGCTTCAACTATGTTTGTGAACTGTGCTTCCCTCTGTCACGTTGTACTTAGTTGTTTTCCCAAGACGTTTTGTGCTGCTCATTAGCCCTAAGCTGCTGCTGGATTGTGTGTTTTGGGTCCAGACTGTCATCAGGAGCTTCTGTGCTTGAACCTGATGAATTTCAGCCTGCTGTGGAAGAATGTTGCTCTGTGTGTGTGTGTGTGTGTGTGTGTGTGTGTGTGTGTGTGTGTGTGTTGGGAGAGAGAAATGTAATACAGGTAGTTTACAGAGGCTGCATTGTCATGAGCATGACTCAGTGTAACACCTGCATTGTGCGTATGTGTGTGTTTTTCTGAGCGCAGCATCCAGTGACGTTGAGACGTTAACTGATGTTAAGTGCTGATCAC
The DNA here is from genome assembly GCA_039654105.1 of Coreius guichenoti. Lineage (NCBI taxonomy): Eukaryota > Metazoa > Chordata > Actinopteri > Cypriniformes > Gobionidae > Coreius > Coreius guichenoti. The sequence continues at coordinate 25,903,411 of CM077176.1, read as the reverse complement.
AAGCTCTTCAGATAAGATTAGGAGTGTTTTGCTAACAATATGCCCTATATATGTAAGACCATTTCCTGTTCCTCTGTTCTCCACCTTTGACTCACTCCCTGTGAATCCCTGGGTGACTGGTAAAACATGTTGGATTTTTTTGTGTTGTGATGCTACAAGGTGTGAGTAGGTCAGGTTTTGCCTACATTGTGCGGCCCAGATGCCCCTTTTTAAGGATCGTGAAGTCTTAAATTGTAAAAATAGGTTTATAAAAGAAATCTAATAAAAATGTGGTTTAATAATATACAATATTATATGTATATTAGATATATTCAAAACAACAAAATTAATTCTAAAAAATATTAATACTTTAATGTTTTTAATATTATAAATAAAATTATAATAATTCACATTATTAACTCATAATTAAAACGTGAATTGATGTCAATAGAAAGTCTCCACAGTGATAGAAAAACAAATAAATATGTTAGAAAAAAAAGTACAAATATTCATAAAAATATTTTTTTTTACATGTTAGAAATACAAAAACTTTTATTTTAGCAGCAGCATTACTAGGGCTAGTTTGTAGTGATTATATTAATTTAAAAACAATAGATGTCTGGGGTATGACCTTTTTAGCTAGTTCGGTAAATATAACGGTGTATGAGTTTGTGATAATGCTATTTAAAGACAAATAATAGTGAAAGCCAGTGCACACACACACTTTTATTCATTATATACACACACACTAAACCTGTGTGTGAGAGTGTGTGTTTGTGTGGTCAACTGCCGGGAATTCAAATGCTGTCTGGCGCCACTTTAACACCCAACCCCACCCCCTCTCCTCCGTACCCCGTCCCCTTTCCTTCTCTTCTGAGGAATGCAAGATCATGTTCGTTCGTTCGTTCGTTCTCTCTCTCTCTCTCTCTCTCTCTCTCTCTCTCTCTCTCTCTCTCTCTCTCTCTCTCTCTCTCTCTCTCTCTCTCTCTCTCTCTGTCCTTCTCTTCATGTGTTTAAACCTGTTCAAGAGTTTACTGGAGTTTGTTTTGAACTTTGAACCAGTTTGTCACCGGCATTTACGGGACTCACTTTTTAATTCATCAGTTAGGGTGTGTATGTGTTTAGTCAAGGGATGGTCTGTGTGTGTAACGTATTGGATATGAGCAGGCGAGTGTGTGCATGTGCACCTGTGCACTAACTACTGTTAATCATATGAAAGCCTGGATTGAAGACAGGTGGAAAATGTTTTGAGAGCTGTGAGGAGAGGATGTCCTACCCTCACGTGTTGCCCGCTTGTTGTGTAGAGTGTTTGAGTTGTGATATTCTGTTACACGTACACAGAAGCCAACAGGCCTTCTGTATGACTATATTAAATGACATAACTGTGCAGATACAAGTTGCCATTTGGTCTGAATGTGAAACATTACAAATGTTCAGTGAGTTTTTAAAATGTTAAAGTATGTAATTTATGCATCACTACACCAAGGCGAATAGTAAAAATAATTACATTAATATTTTTATTTTAAATATTTAGGCATAGATAATATCATTAGCTCAGTATTAAACTGTCAACATTTAGCTATACTTTGGGAATGAAATTGCTGGAAAAGTTGTCATTCGGTTTGAATCTGAAACATTCCCAAGGTTCAGTGTTTTTTTTAAGCTGAGGTGTGTAGTTTGTGCATTACTACACCAGTCGGAATAGCAAAAATAATTAATCATTAAAAATGTATTTATTTATTATTATTATTATTATTATTTTGCAAGTTTTTTTCATGAAGATTTAAGTAAGTTTCACATATGAAATTAAGTAAAATAAACAAAGAAAAATAAGTAAATTTAACTTGCCCAGTTAAAGTTTGTTGAGTAATTTCTACTTAGATGAAGTTTACTTTGCAATACTGAAGTACGTTTTACTCAACAATATAACACTAAATTAAGCCATGCTTTTAAAGTATGCTTTCTTTAGTGCATGGGACTCAACCGAACACAGAGATCTCAATACTTGGGAGAAAATACGCAATAACAGTAACATTCACAAAACAGCAAGTTACTAAACCTAACAATGGCAAAAGCAATAATTAAACAGTTAAATACAGCTGGAAAACTGTGAAAAATGCAACCTTATTAATTATTCATGCCCCAGTGCATGATGGGAGCACCAGTATCAGAAAATTGTGTAAGTTTTACAACAACTTTTATAACTGATATTTACGCTTTAATTTCTACAAGCTTAAATTGAGCACTAATATAGAATTTACTTAGTTTTTTTAATTCTTGCCTAAACTAACTGCATTAGTAGTACTAAAGTTACATTAGTAATTACTTCACCACAGAATCATTTTTATCAGTGCAGGCCAGAGACGGGACACGCTAAAGATGGATGCAAAGAGGAGAACAGAGACATGCCAGAAGATGAAATACTATAGCTCACTGTTCGCAATGCCTAATATATTGGAAGAAAAATATAAATATTTAATTAGGGGTGGGGGTGTATATGAATGTATCTCTAAAGGGAACTGACTGTCTTCAGAAAAGTTTCGATGGCATTTTCTTTTCCTCTTACCTCCTTATATTGCCTGTTTATAAGCGCAGCGCTGCTGTACAGCGGCAACCGAGGAAAGGCTTTAAACGCCACCTACTGTTGGAGAGTGAATTTGCATTTTCATTCAGTCTGTCTGCTGTTTTTGTGTAGCATAATTTCATAAATCTAAAGTCAGACCATACTGTTTTTCCTTTAAATCTTGAAATTATACTATCTAATTTAAATCAAAAACAACTGCTCGTTCTTCTTGTGTAGCATCTTTGTTTGGATCATGATCAAATTCAGTGGTTGCCTCTAATTTCAAATGGCTAAAGATATTTTTTGTTTAAGGCCAGTTTGGCCTGTTATAGACCAAATAAACAACAAATTTGCTTAAACAAAGGGGAAAAAAATCGACAACCGGTATCAGAATCAGCCAATTTGCTTGTAAAAAAAAAAAAAAAAAAAAAAATCGACAATGAAAAATCATGATCAGTGCATTCCTAGAAAATACCATTAACTCTAAATATTGTGAAATACTGATAAAGTCTTTAAAACAAATGGGTGCGTGTATGTCTTTGCATTTAATTTAGCTATAATTGTGTAATTTATGCACCACTACACCAAACGAAATAGAAAAATTATTGTTTCCAAACAGTTTTCTCAAACATTCCTTCATCTATCTCAAACAGAGCACCACAGATTCACAGCCTTTTCAGGGAAATGTTTCAAGTATTTTAACATTGAAAAAATGACACTCTTCAGGCTTAAAGTGCCATTTGACTTTGATTACAAACCTCTGACACTTCCACAGTCAGAAGAGATGATATTGGTGCTTGACATGTACTCTGTATGTGTGTGTGTTCAGATGAGTTTTGTGTTTCATAGTGAGCTATGAAAGAATAGTGTGTGTGTGTGTGTGTGTGTTTTGGTGCGACTGAAAACCTTTTAAACCATCGATTACACCTCCATCCCTCCACTCCTCTTACACACACACATAACCTCTCTGTCACTAATCCATGCTGGAATACCCCAGTGGCATCTCATCTTCCATCACTCTCTCTTTCTCTGTCTTTTCCCTCCATCCCTCTCCTGTTTTTAGGCCGGGTATCGGTTGCACATGCTTGTGAGTATTTGAGTGATTTTTCGGGCCTGGTGGACTTTGTGCTGTGTCATCATCTCCAACTAAAGGCTGTAGCATTCAGGAAAACTCCATAAATTCCCACATCTCTGTTTCTGCGCTGGATGATGCGATCTCTCTGTGTATGCAAGAAAACAAACCATTCAAGCTCTTAACACCCTTCTGTTCTCTCTTTTAACGTATATACATGGACGTGTAATGTCTTGTGTTGTTGAATAATGCATATCCGACTGGTCTAAGAGCTGCTGTATTTAGGCGACTCGACATCAAATGTTAATGGCACGTTTGCCCGTCACACACACGTGTCTTTGCTGGAAAGAAGTCAGGCATCCATTAGCTCTATTAGTCTGTTCATTCATTGTTATATTCTCTCGGTTTCTTTCTGTGGCCAGTCTTTTAAAACATCACACGTCCTTTTTTGCACTCTCAAATGCTTATTTCTGTGGCTTTGGGTGATATTCTGGGCTGTAGATGACATCAGCTTTAAGCTTCTTGTGTGTGTTTGTGATCTCTGGCCAAAGTGCTTGCCTCATAATTGTTTCAACTGTACCATATTTAGCCTCAGACATGGTTTGGCTGATTATGCAATGCTCACACTTGCATGTGGGCCAGGTTTTAAGGGACACGCGTGCTCGATTATTCTCTCCCTAAAGCAGTGTAAGGCAGTGCAGGGCAGCTCAGGGCTTGCCTACATAACAGTGTGTGTTTGTTGTTTTAGGGGATTAGGGTTTATAACGGATCGGGGCAGAGACCGCGAGGCCCTCGGCACAGCAGCCATAGCGCAGCTTTTAGCTTTAGATTTCAGTCTGTCTCAGGAATGGCTGCCCTGCCTCTAGGGCTGGGCCGATAAACGATATCATATCGAATCGCGATAAAATTCATGTCGATAACGATGATAAGCTCTGGACATTTTTACTCGATATGGATTAATGTAACAACCAATCACACAGCAGAAATAAACGCGACAACAGCCATTCCAGTTTTTAGCTTGCACGTCAAAGTACACGCTCTACTGGCAAAGAAAACTCGACACGAGAAATAAATCACTAAACACACTAAACAGCGCTGTGAGATCCAGTGAGAAGCGTGTGAATTCAGCGAAAAACACAAATGTCTCTGTGATTTAAACTACTTTAAAGCCAGACAAAACAGCGCTGACAAACACTAAACACTGTGCGCAATGATACAGTCAGAAGGATTTTTGATCTACAAATCTCCATAATTTACCATGGATTTACTGTTGTAACACTAACTGCACCATCTGTGGCAGAAATGTGGGATGGATATTCATATAGAATTGTATTATATTATTAATGTAGATGTATTAAGTGTATTAAAGGAGTAATATTATTACAGTATTTTTATTTAGCTATAGAATGTGCATTTATACTAAATGTTTTTAGGCTACTGTTTTACCTTACCTGTTTGACCTGTTAAATACCATAGAAACCATATAGATACATTTTACTATGGTAGTGAAGAGCTATATGCATGGTTTTAACTGTGGTTATTATCATGATCTAAATGTATGATACTATGGAAGACCTGATATATGAATTTAGAATATTTAAATTTTACCATATAAAAATTAGGTTTTTTTACATCTGCATCCTCCTAACTCAAGCTACTACTACTGTCAACTCACTGTCAAATGTGCATTTCTAAGACAAAACGTAATATTATTAATACTGCAACCTGCACTGCAAACTGTGCCGAAGATATATGCCAAAGTCAGGCAACACAAACCTGTTTCATGACTAGAAACAATATCATCTATTAGAACATGAAGAAACTAAGACATTATTTTTTCTAGGAAAATGACTGGAAAAGGGTAAGGAATTCAAAAACGTGAAGTTCTGACAATAAAGAGTAGTTTAAAACCACAATTAACAGTCTGGTTTCTACAACTTTCAATTAGGAGCAAAAATCTGCCTTTAAATTTGAAAGAAATAAATATTTGATATTTATCGGAATAATTATCGATATCGACTAATGAGAGCATTTTTTATCGAGTTCACTTTTTGGCCATATCGCCCAGCCCTACCTGCCTCACACTGTTTTAGCACTTTGTAGCTGAAAGGTAGTGGCATGTAGCTTAAAGTGTTTTGCATCTTTTCTCAAATTTAATAAGCAGAGACAGTTATTAGTAAGATATTTCTCTGGTTCAACGTAGCAAGTAGAGGTTGAAATTTGAGGTGGAACTGTTTCTTAAAAAAAACTTAATAATATGTACACAATTATTTTCAAAAAAGCCTTTTTTAACAGATATCATTCATTAGTTATTCATTATCTTTACATTTTTGGGGGGTTGCACCAGATGACGTTACGCTAATGTTATCTTGTCATAAAAAAGTTCTGATATTTTTAATAATGATATTATTAAAAATATTTTAAAATTATCTGATATTTTTAATAATAAAAATTCTAATATATATATATATATATATATATATATATATATATATATATTAATTCTGATACTTGACCTCTCCACGGACAAAAGTTTTTCAAATATTATCAACATTTTAACAAAACCGCTTTACTGCTGTTCTATGAAATAAAAATGAAAGATTATGTCAAACTATGAATTGCTTTGTGTTTTAGGATAATTTAATAGATCTGAACAAAAACAGCAAATCAGCATAATAGAATGTATAATATATTATTTTAAATAACAGTTATTTTAAATTGTAATGGTATTTCACAATACCACTGTTTTACTGTATTTTGACCAAATAAATTGTATATATAGATTGTAGTCTTGGTGAACTTAAGACTTCTTTCAAAAACATTTTAAAAATATTACAGACTCCAAACAGTGATGTATATAACAAATACCGTACATATTTTGTAAATTATTATGTTTATTCTTATCTATAAATAGGAATAAACATTATATAGTAAATTTACACAATATGTGCAGTGATCACAAGAAGTATCTATTACACATGTATTAACTGAAACCTAAACATTTGTGATAGAAATTACACACTTCACCTGTAAATGTACAACAAGTCTCTACCTTTGGCATTTAAGATAAGACCTGATAAGTACTTTATTGATCACTTGTAGGAAATTGTGAAAGAAGGAAATCTCCCTACTGGGGGAATCGAACCTACGCACTAAACTAATGAGGAAGATCTGACAATTTTATACCACGATTATTTCACAGAGCAAATGAAACATGCTTGACTCAGTGGCCATTTTGTGCTAATGTGTGGGGAGAGTTATTAGGTTTACCCTGGCCTGCTGCTCGGAGACTGTATGTTATTTCTGTGTTATCTCAGGGGCTCAGTTTGCAGCCAGTTTGTGGTGTTGTGTGTGTGTGTGTAACAATTCATAAAGTGATTGTAGAGCCCTCTGTAGCACTTCGTAGAAGATGTCTGTGGTGTTTCAAGCATCCGTATGCTTGTAGTATTGGAGAATTGGTGTGTGTGTGTTTGGATGACTCAGCAATGTGTATGTTCTGAGAAATGTGCACTTCCATTGTCTATCCCACTGGTACTGTAACTCAATGCCAGCTGCCTCTGTGTGTGTGTGTGTGTGTGTGTGTGAAGTTTCGTGGATAAAGCACTGTTAGGATAGATGTGTTTTTGGATGGGATTCCCCTGGGTGGGGTACTGTCCTACTATTTTCCATCCCATACTGTGTGTGTGTGTTAATGACTGCCAAGTGTGTGATGATGTTCAAATACTTATACATCTTGTACACTCATTGCGTAATATGTGTATTGTGTTTATTCACTCATGTTTAGTGACAATAAAGTGATTTGATTGGACAATTTAGCTTCTTATCTCTGCCCAATGGACTGCATTGTATGTGTGCATGCGTTTGTATGTGTGTGTAATATCCTAATTTTCCCATTACATAATACTGTCCAGCAATAATCGAGTTAGAAATCTGTCTCTCCCTCGTTGTAGTGCTAACCTGGTCAGTAGGTTAGCAATGTGACTTACTTTATTTGATAATGATGATGAAACAACACCCAAATGTTTGTACACTTTGCTTACTTAGTTGTATTTTGCCAAAGTTGCAATAAAGTAGTCTTGTTTTTGTGACCTAATCTTTGACCTCACCATTGTAAACACTGATACATTACAGACAGAATGGTAGTGTTAAGAGCCACAAATAAATTCATGTTCAGTTGGTTTGCTTTAAAAACACACACTGTTTGATTAAGGGTCATTGATTTTGTCAGAAGTGAGTGTTGCGTTTGTTTCAAGTGGAATCATGTTTAACAAGGCTAATGCTGTTACTATAGGAGTCCTTATGATGATGATGGTGGTGGTTGTTTTGATTCTCTACATCCCAGTAGCTGATGCTCGTTGCTGTGGTGAGACGCACTGTGTGTTTGAGAAGAGTGAGTGAGCGTGGTTACATCATCAGTGTCTTGCATAATGTAGCAGCCTTTACTTGCTCTAGCTGAGGAGGGTGATCTGTCCCTGGAGGCAAAGAGACAGTGAAAGAGTGAGAGACAGGGGGACTGGAACAGAGATTTTTTTATTTTATTTATTTTTATAATCTATTTTATTTTGTTTTTTATTCCTTTAGTTCTATTTGTTTTTATTATTATTGTTGTTATTATTATTATTATTATTATTATTATTGTTATTGTACTTTATCATAATTGTATGCATTTATTTAGTTTTTAATGACAATGATTTTGATGATTATTTTGTGTTACTGCTTTTGTTGTGTGTTTTCATGCTTTGCAATCTCCCCAGCAAAGTACTTTGAAATTAAGAGACAGTGGAACTGGGACGGAGAAAGAGAGATATGGGACAGAGAGAGACCGGGGGACTGGGAAAGACAAACAGGTGATGGAGAGAGTGACACAGAAGTAGGTGATTGGAGATAGAGAGACGGGGGTAGAGAGACAGATAATGTTTGAGAGCGAAAGACAAACAACAGGATAGAGGAAGATGGATGAGATCTGGACCCAAAACACTCTGCCCTGATAATACAATCATAATACAAGCAATTAATGACGTCTCTCTCTGCTGTGTTTGTGTGTGTGTGTTTCTCCATCCATGGACATTAGTGATCCACACACACACTCAGCAGAAGATAAACACTGAATAACTAGACAGACTGAAGAGACACTGAACTAATACAGTGTGATCAGACACACACACACACACACACACGGCGGTGACTGTAATCCAGGTCTCCTGTGGCGTGAGTGAGGTGAGTGTTATGTAATGACGAGCAGCAGGACTTTAATCAGCTTGAGCAGATCCATTTAAGCATCTCTCAGATACGGAGCACAGCCATCCTGCTGCTTACCATCACACCACCATCACATAGAAACACGTCTGCCCGTGTGTGTGTGTGTGTGTGTGTATGATGGTGACAGGCGGTATCTCTGCATGTCTTCCAGCCCTGTGCATGTTTACCATTGGACACACACAAACACACATACACGCTGTGTCCTGTCCTCTGTCCCCTTGCTCCCACAACACACACACACACACACACACACACACACACACACACACACACACACACACACACACACACACACACACACACACAGGGTCCAAAATGAACGCTTCGAAGTGCCAAATCAAATGCGAGTAAAAATTGGCTTGGGTAAGTAAATAAAGTTACTTGCCAGTTAAAATTAACTGCAAAATATGTGGTTTATATTTGTAAGAATGATAACCTCACCCTCACTGATGTAAGTGATAGGAATGAAAGACTTGCTTAAGCAGAGATGCTTAAATGTGATTAATAATATAATTGATTTACTTATTATCATTTAATTATTTATATATATATATATATATATATATATATATATATATATATATATATATATATATATATATATATATATAATGTATTATTATTATATAATACATAAAAATAATGCTAAATGGCCAGTAAATTTTATTAGTTCAGCCACTATTGAGAGACGAGGCAACAAGGCCATTTTGGACCCTGACACATACACACACTCCCATACCTCTTATAGAAGTTTCTCACCAACTCCAAGTTTTACAACTGTGTAACTTGGATAGAAACACTCATATCCCTGTTTCTCTCTCAGATTGTTCGCAGATGTGTGACCCCCCCCCCCCCCCCCCCCACACTATCTAAAATTAGAGAGGTAGAAGAATAGCAGGAAGAGAGGGAGAGCAGGACTGATGGAGGTGAAGGAAGGAGGGGTGAGGAATGGGGTGATGGAGATAAAGAAGAGGGAGTATTTTCGGCCGGTTACACGTCACACAGACGCAAGTCAGACTGTCGTACACAAACAAAGATGAGGAAGGTGATAAAAGCGCGCTGCTCTGGTGGGAGGGGGGCACCGTTTGTGTGTACACTTGTTAACCATTTAATGACAGTTACCCATTTCAATGACCGCTTTAACAAGACACAATGTTTGTTTATTAAAAAGTATGATTTGAATGCCCAATTACCTTTTAGGCCCATTGTATATACACCATATCATACATATATTTTATTGTGATTGTGAGCACTCTTTAATTCTAATCACATTCAAGTCAGACATAATTTAACACATCTTTCTATTAAAGGGATAGTTCACCCAAAAATGAAAACTCTGTCATCATTTAGTCACGCTCAAGTTGTTCCAAACCTGTATAAATGTCTTTGTTCTGCTGAACACAAAGGAAGATATTTGGAAGAATGTTTGTAACCAAGCAGATCTCAGCAGCCACTGACTACCATAGTGGGGCAAAAATACTATGGTAGTCAGTGGCTGCTGAGATCTGCTGGGTTACAAACATTCTGTTCTTTGCAGAACAAAGACATTTATACAGGGAATATTTTGTAATGTGTCCCCTAAATGTACTTTAGATTTTCTATCTTATGTCAAGTTGAAATGTTTTATATAATTATTTTACATTTTATGGATTGTGTTATTGACCTTGTGTTTGCCATGTAAATAGCCTCAATGCTAACATGGCGTAAAAAATGTAATAAACAAACAAACATTTATACAGGTTTGGAACATTTTGAGAGTGAGATGACAGAATGTTTATTTCCTTTAAATGCTCATGAGAGTTTTGCAAGCTCCTTACAATTTTCCAATAATCCATTTCATTCAGATGTCACAATACAGAAGAAAAGATCTGATCTACATTGCTACTTTAATATTAAAACATTATATTTCATTATATGTTCGCCCTCAGTTCCAGTCGCCAATCACAGTGCTTTTGTAATTAATGTGTGACAAAAGTCTGTCAGAGAGAAAGTTTTTATTGTGTTTGACTGATTTTATTATCTCTTCTTTATGTATTGGATTTATATTATTTCCTCTCCTTTCTCTACACAGACAAAGAGGAAGTCTGTGGTAGGACCGCACCGTTTAGATCAGGTGTGCTAATGAAGCATGTGTGTGTGAATCAGGTTTGCTTTGTCAGGATTGTAATCCAGTTAGGAATGCATAAGAGTGTGTTCATCTGGTTAAATTTACGAGAGCGGGGTTTCCCTTTAGCCCACCTGCTACATTTAAACAAGAACTTTGACTTTATACCAAATTCAAAGCTAAACGAGAGTAAAGAGTTTTGTGCCTCATGAACTTGTAAGAACATTTGTGGTCTTCACACACAAATCAATCAAATCTAATGATGTGGATTGTTTTTTCAGGTTAAGGTTTAGAAGTTGAGTAAATATCAGTGTCTTAGTGTGAAGTTTTCACTTAGTGTGTGTGTTTGTAGACTCTGAGAAGTCTGCTTACTTCCCAGCAAGCTAAAAGTGCTGGAGTGCTCGAGAAAACTAACAAATACCTGTTGCTGGCTCTCTCTCGGTTTCTTTCATCTCTGCTCCTGGGCCTTGCTTATTTCTCTCGTGCTTCTTTCTGGCTCCTACCTTTTCTATTTGAGACTCATGCTCTGGTGAAAGGATTAATTGTCGTTTATGTTTTATTTCTTGTTCTCTTCATATCTAGGGGTTTATTTTTAGGCCTGAAGTGTCTGGTTGCTAAGAGACGGTGTCCAAGAGAGAGAGATAGGGAGAGAATGGAGAAAGCAAGGGAATGGAGGAGAGAGATTGTTTGCGTTGTGAAGGCTGAATTACAAACACGCTCACGCATTGAGTCAGCGCTGACGCACGCTCGCACACACACCGACACACACTGTGCCTGTTGCTTGTTTTTCTTTATTATCTTTATCACTCCATGCTGCGAAATGTCTGTGTCAGTCGGCGTGACTTTTGTTGAAAGTTTGCGACTCTCATCAGATCTGATTCAAATGAGAGGAAAGTGACAAATGTTTTAGTACAGATGCTCTGAGTCAAAATCTGTCTCTCACACACACACACACACACACACACACACACACACAAAACACACACACACACAGTGCACGTACATATACAGGAAGCAGAGATGTTGTTGTGGTGCAGAACAGTTGCTAACTTCCTGTACCGCAATGGTGACACATTCCAGGAAACACCCAGTCACACGTACATACGCACACATACACGCGTACACAAACACACTTTACTGTAACTCCCTAGTGCGTTTAACCCTACTACTCCTGCAGCATAGGCGTTCAGCCACAGCGCTGAAATACTCAGGTGACATAGGGGTGATATAACCTGTCAATTACACTCAGACGATTGCGTCACTTGGCTGATATTTCTTATCTCGATGTGATTGCATCGATTGACTCGATCGGGGTAGATCAGAAGCGACAGTGTGAAAAGGGGTTCCCCAGGGGCAGGGTAAAGGCTCCTCTAAAAATCTTACACAAACACTCACACACTCTGAGCAGTAATGTGTTAAGGTGCGAGGGCTGAACTCTCATTTTCTCACCTACCTGTCGGAACATTAACACAAACTGGGGAGAGGCATGTATGTGTGAGTATACTTGCGAAGGGTCAAATTTTGCCCTCGCAAATGTATTAAAAACATGCCGAGAACCAACTTGTAAGGACATTTTAAGTGGTCCTCACTATTTGAAAGATTCACAAATCATGTTTTGTTTACATCTAATAATGTCAATTTGTCAAGTTTGTTTGAGGGTTAAAGGGATATTTCACCCAAAAAAAGAAAAGTTTGCAATGTTTTGAGGGTGAGTAAATAATGACAGAATTCATTTAATTAATTTTATTCATTACATAATTAATTTTCACCCTAAATCCAAACTATCTCTTTAAGTTTGGGTTTAGGGGTAGGATATAGTAAATAGCATTATCTTAGCATGAAAACTATCAAGTCTATAAGGGGTCTTCTCTACTATAGCTTCAAAAGTGTGTGTGTGTGTGTGTGTGTGTGTGTGTGTGTGTAAGTGAGTAAGTTAAAAAGAGAGAGTGGAAATAGCATGTAAGTGTTTGACTGCAGGAGTGTGAGAAGTTGAGAGGGTAATTTAAATGAAAGAGAGTGATGGGGGACGAGTGGCTCTTGTCTAGGGATTGAATGAATAAGTGATGTTCAGAGAGAGAGAGATGGAGAGGAGAAATAGAAGGGTAATGATCGGAGGATAAGAAGACAAATATACTCTGAGCTCTGGACGCGGGACACTCCACCTCTCCTTCTGTGTACCAATATTTTGCAGATTCTCAACACTCACTACACTGAGAGAGAGAGAGAAGAGAGAGAGAGAGAGATAAGAGAGAGAGAGAAGAGAGAGAGGAGAGAGAGAGATGAGAGAGAGAGAGAGATGAGAGAGAGAGATGAGAGAGAGAGAGAGAGAGAGAGAGAGAGAGAGAGGAGAGAGAGTGTGTGTGTGTGTGAAGAAAGATATGTTTAGCTACTTAAAAAGATTTCAGACTCAGTTATGAGAACCCTAGGACATTTGGTGTTATTAATGCCAAACCTTGTGTGACACATTGGAAATGTGCATACACAAATGAGATTTCATGCTAAGATAATGATATTTACTATACCCTACACATCAGAGTGAAATATTTTCAGTGAATAATGGTTTACAATTTGGTCTGATGTCACAAAAATTATATAATAAGGCTTTGAAGAAACCCATGGATGGTTACGTCACTTGGCTGATATCTCTTACATTCTGCATGTTTGCATTGTTTGACAACATTTCGAAAAGGGTTCACTAGGGCAAGCAACTGAGTCTGCTGTCAATTTTACAAAAACGCTAACTCAGTGAGTTTTCAGTGTATGGAAAAGAGCGACTTGGAGATTCTTCCACATGTCTTCTTTTATGTTCCTTGGAAGAAAGTAAGTACAGGTTCAGAATGACATGAGGAAGGGCCGTAACCACCACAGACAAGTCCCCCCTCAATAGTTAGAAATGGCCAAATTGTCCCCCCCCCCCCCAATATTTGACATTATTGATGCTCTGCAGCACTCCATTACACACTGTTATGTTTGTTATTAGGATGACAAAAAGTTTTAAAAGTTATATTTTAAGTGAAAGAGTGTGTTAAGATGTAAGTAGCTAAACATTTAATATTTGACAGCTGTTTTACAGTAGAAATGGTCAGTGACCAACAGTAGGCTAATATCCATTGATGCACTCTTAGGGCTGCAACAACTAGTCGATAAAATCGATAATAATCGATAATGAAAATCATCGATAACGATACTCATTATCGATTAGTCGGGTCTGCCCCCTGTGCAAGATAAGCTTCCACAGTCGCGCCAAATTACAGCACTAAATAACGCATTTTTATGGACAAAATGTGCATCTATAAATAGTGGAGTGGAAAACAGAGTGAGCTGATGCGGGAAAGGTACATGATCCAAGTGCCCAAAACATGAAGAATTGTTTATTTTAAGCTTCAAGCGAATGCGTTTAACATACCTTGTCATGCACTTTGACAGATGTGTACGTGCGTCTGCGTCCTCAGCGCAAAACGTTCATTCTACAGGTTATATCCACTGATCTATATAGAGAACAGTAGTTATATCCTCATCTGTAAATGCTACTAATTCACGCGAGTATTTCCATTTTGCATGAAAGCGCGTCCTGACAGTCTGTTAAACTTCACTGAACGAGCGCCGGTGCGGCGGGCGCGCGCATGCGCGTCAATCAGACAGAACGCAGTACAGAGAGAGACGATTTATATTCAGCGCAAAAACATTCCTTTAGCTGAAATATCTGCTGTTGGACGCTAAATTTAGTTTTAAAAGTCTACATGTTATTCAAGTGTTTTATGAGAGTAGTAACTGTAAAGGGATAACAGCGTGTAATTTGAATATAAATGTAAGACGTTTCTACAGGATAAAGAATGACAGTAAGAGGTACTGTGTCCATAGAGAGTGTGTGTGTGTTCCTGCAGAACATTCCTCTTATCTGCTAACACTGATTTGTGTTTATGTTTTTGTTTTGTTTAATGTAGGGGTTTAAACTCCCTTTGCTTTGTAACTTAGTAACATAATGTATAGCACAAAACATACCCCTACGAAAATTAACCATGGTTCTATTAGATAGTAATAAATAGTAATAAATAATAAATAGATAGTAAGTTTGGTTAATAAAATAAAAAAATGGCTTTTTTATCCGATTAATCGGAAAAATAATCGGCCAACTAATCGATTATCAAAATAATCGTTAGCTGCAGCCCTGCACTCTACTATATAAAATTTAGATGTTTTGAATTGAAAATGTGCTATAATTTACATAATTAATGTATTTTTGCAAATCGTTTTACCGTTATTTATTTTTCTTTATTCCGTTATATGCCTTTTAATCCTTTAATTATTTAACTACTTTAAATAAATAAATAAACTTTTGTTCAGCCTCCAGTTCCAATAAATGATGAAACACTTTTTTTGTGGCGGGCTAATTGTTTTTTCACACACACTGAGTGCAGGTGTTTTTTTTTTTGTTTTTTTTTTGTCGGAAATTTAGAGAAATTATGCAAACGTTTGCTATTTTAATCGCATACCTCTCCACCCTCTTTCTCCTTCTATTTCCTGGTTCTTTGAAAGAGCTGTAACTGGTTGGAGAAGTACTGGAGTGTGAAGGAAGAAATTTACAGTGAGAAAGAGTGTGAAACCCCCTTAACTTTTGTATTTCATCCTTTGATTTGCTCTCTCTTTCTGTCGTCCCCCCTCATCTCTCTCTCTCTCTCTCTCTCTCTCTCTCTCTCTCTCTCTCTCTCTTCTCTCTCTCTCTCCTCTCTCTCTCTCTCTCTCTCTCTCTCTCTCTCTCTGTGTGTCTATTTTTGGAGCTTCAAGGCCACCACTAACCTCCTAGTCTTATTTCTAAGTTCCTCAAGGCACATAATGAAACCTCTTGTGTGTGTGTGTTTACAGTGGGGAGTTACCTTCTACCCTCTTCATATGCGTGTTCACACTCATTCATTAGTAGTAATACACGCTCTATTTCTGTAATAAATCTTAAACGGCACTATGGTTTCACTTTTTTCTTGCATTCATTATGTTTTGTAGCCAGTAAAACAGGTTGCCGTTGCTGCTGTTGGACATTTTTGTATCTGATTTTGTCTCACTGTAAAGTTTATTTTTAACAAGATCCACAATCATTTCAGTCTGAACGTGACAGTCCATTTCAGTGCTCTCAGGGATGTTTTGTGATCCAGTCACAATGTAATGCAGTTAGAAACTGTATTTACTGCAAACACACAAGCCGTTGTTTGAGAACTGGAGCACAGCTCATTTCACACACGAAGGGGCATTTCAGATGCAGAAGCAAATCTTTTAAAAGCAGAAGCAAAGCTTTTCTAAGCTTCTTCTAAGAAATATTTCTCTTTGTGGCACAAAAAACATTAACATTACAAGTGGAACTTATTAATGAATAATACATTAGAAATGTATATTATCCCTTTAAATAATGTCATTACATCAGCTTGGAATGGCATGAAGAGACTAAATTAAATCACGTGACGGTGAAATTTTAAACAAAGGTAGTGGTATAAGAATCATAAACAACACTGATGTTTTTGAGCAGGTTATGTCATTTTAAAATAAAGTTTCAGTAGAAAGGGTATAAGACACTCAGTGTATAATCAGAATGTGTGTGTGTGCAAAGAGATTGGTCTCAACATGCTCATCCACACTCACTCACAGATTCACTTTGTGGCCTCAAAACACGCACTTTGAATGCTGACTTTGTGCTATATTCAGCTCTAACACTCACCTGTTAGTGTTAAACCACTGATGTTCTCTCTTCTTTCTCTTCACACTGAGTTATTTTCTATCAGTTTACATACACACACACACATGCTCACAGTCTCAGCAGAGGTGTGAAAATGACCAGGGAACGGTCACAGGTCCAGCGTACGTACATTACATGAAGATCTACTGCCACTGAAATCACAGGGGTCCTGCTCATCCTGTTTAGTTCGGTTGGAAACAGAAGAAAAGGCTTCAGAATCAGGAGTTTTGGAGAGCGGCATAGAATGATAGCCTTTGAAAACGTAATGAATTTGATTTATCTATCAATCCTCTCTTTCCAAACTTTTTTGGCAACTCCCATATGAGAAGAGAGGAGACAGAGGAAGAGCTGTCTTTGTTGTGCTTTTTTTCCAGCCAACAGCTGAATCCCTCCTCTGTGCTGCCTGACAGAAACTCCTTCAGAACTTTTTGATAAGTTATTTTGAGTCGCTCTATCTCATCAGGGTTTTTCCTGGCTCAAAATGAGGCGGAGGTGGTAAAATCCTGCTTGGCCCGGCGACCCTCGTCAAATTGTCAGTTTTAGGGCTTTGTCATACATTTTTTGTGTGCTTCGATCATTAAGTAATTATGAATTTAATCCTTTTTAACTTATCGTTTTGCAGTGTAAGATTACAGCTAACACCTTTAAATATTAGGTATATTAGGTAATATTAAGTATTTATTCAATTCAGTAAATAACTGAAACAATCACAGCAAACTGGCAAAATAAAAGGGTTATAAATGTATCATTCATATACAAACCCGATTCCAAAAAAGTTGGGACACTGTACAAATTGTGAATAAAAAAGGAATGCAATAATTTACAAATCTCATAAACTTATATTTTATTCACAATAGAATATAGATAACATATTAAATGTTGAAAGTGAGACATTTTGAAATGTCACACCAAATATCGGCTCATTTTGGATTTCATGAGAGCTACACATTCCAAAAAAGTTGGGACAGGTAGCAATAAGAGGCCGGAAAAGTTAAATGTACATATAAGGAACAGCTGGAGGACCAATTTGCAACTTATTAGGTCAATTGGCAACATGATTGGGTATAAAAAGAGACTCTCAGAGTGGCATTGTCTCTCAGAAGTCAAGATGGGCAGAGGATCACCAATTCCCCCAATGCTGCGGCGAAAAATAGTGGAGCAATATCAGAAAGGAGTTTCTCAGAGAAAAATTGCAAAGAGTTTGAAGTTATCATCATCTACAGTGCATAATATCATCCAAAGATTCAGAGAATCTGGAACAATCTCTGTGCGTAAGGGTCAAGGCCGGAAAACCATACTGGATGCCCGTGATCGGGCCCTTAGACGGCACTGCATCACATACAGGAATGCTACTGTAATGGAAATCACAACATGGGCTCAGGAATACTTCCAGAAAACATTGTCGTGAACACAATCCTACCGTGCCATTCACCGTTGCCGGCTAAAAACTCTATAGGTCAAAAAGGAAGCCATATCTAAACATGATCCAGAAGCGCAAAGCGTTTTCTCTGGGCCAAGGCTCATTTAAAATGGACTGTGGCAAAGTGGAAAACTGTTCTGTGGTCAGACGAATCAAAATTTGAAGTTCTTTTTGGAAAACTGGGACGCCATGTCATCCGGACTAAAGAGGACAAGGACAACCCAAGTTGTTATCAGCGCTCAGTTCAGAAGCCTGCATCTCTGATGGTATGGGGTTGCATGAGTGCGTGTGGCATGGGCAGCTTAACACATCTGGAAAGGCACTATCAATGCTGAAAGGTATATCCAAGTTCTAGAACAACATATGCTCCCATCCAGACGTCATCTTTCAGGGAAGACCTTGCATTTTCCAACATGACAATGCCAGACAACGTACTGCATCAATTACAACATCATGGCTGCGTAGAAGGATCCGGGTACTGAAATGGCCAGCCTGTAGTCCAGATCTTTCACCCATAGAAAACATTTGGCGCATCATAAAGAGGAAGATACAGTTGACAGTTGAGCAACTAGAAGCCTGTATTAGACAAGAATGGGACAACATTCCTATTCCTAAACTTGAGCAACTTGTCTCCTCAGTCCCCAGATGTTTGCAGACTGTTATAAAAAGAAGAGGGGATGCCACACAGAGGTAAACATGGCCTTGTCTCAACTTTTTTGAGATGTGTTGATGGCATGAAATTTAAAATCAACTGTATTTTTCCCTTAAAATGATACATTTTCTCAGTTTAAACATTTGATATGTCATCTATGTTGTATTCTGAATAAAATATTGAAATTTAAAACTTCCACATCATTGCATTCTGTTTTTATTCACAATTTGTACAGTGTCCAACTTTTTTGGAATCGGGTTTGTATTTCTACATCAGTATAGAATATCTATACATCTGTGTTTGTGGAACTAATGGTCACTCTTTTATTTGTTAAACAATCCAGAATCCACTAAGTACACACTACTTCATTATAGAGAAAACAATAAATGAATAAAAATATATAATCATAAGCTATGACAAAAATATATATTAAACTAGGTGAGTTGATAGTTACAAAAATTGCAATTACAAATTACAAAGTAATTCTTGAAAAAAATCTTTGGACTAATTTGATCAAAACTAAACATGTTAATAAAAAGGTACAAATTACTTTGTGTTCTTATAAAATACATTTATGAAAAACAATTTATATTATTAGATTTATATTTATATATGAATGTAAATAATTATATATAGGCCAACACAAATAATATAAAATTACAAGATGTTTATTGTAAACGTAATGTGTAGCTTTTTAATGGGGCAACAAAGCTATGAGAGAACAAGATAGGCTTTTAATAATCTTTCAGTGCAACAAAACCATGATAATATGAAACGCTTCAAAACAGAGCGGCACAAACCGCATATGCGCATCCCGGGTGCAGAGTGATGCGCTTAAAGCAACATGGAGTCAGAGTGCGCAGCGCTGCGCAAGTTGCATTGAAAAGTTCACGGCACAAAGAGAAGAGATGTTGAGCGCACAAATCCTAGTCTATAATGTACACTCACCTAAAGGATTATTAGGAACACCTGTTCAATTTCTCATTAATGCAATTATCTAATCAACCAATCACATGGCAGTTGCTTCAATGCATTTAGGGGTGTGGTCCTGGTCAAGACAATCTCCTGAACTCCAAACTGAATGTCAGAATGGGAAAGAAAGGTGATTAAAGCAATTTTGAGCGTGGCATGGTTGTTGGTGCCAGACGGGCCGATCTGAGTATTTCACAATCTGCTCAGTTACTGGATTTTCACGCACAACCATTTCTAGAGTTTACAAAGAATGGTGTGAAAAGGGAAAAACATCCAGTATGCGGCAGTCCTGTGGGCGAAAATGCCTTGTTGATGCTAGAGGTCAGAGGAGAATGGGCCGACTGATTCAAGCTGATAGAAGAGCAACTTTGACTGAAATAACCACTCGTTACAACCGAGGTATTCAGCAAAGCATTTGTGAAGCCACAACACGCACAACCTTGAGGCGGATGGGCTACAACAGCAGAAGACCCCCACCGGGTACCACTCATCTCCACTACAAATAGGAAAAAGAGGCTACAATTTGCACGAGCTCACCAAAATTGGACAGTTGAAGACTGGAAAAATGTTGCCTGGTCTGATGAGTCTCGATTCTGTTGAGACATTCAGATGGTAGAGTCAGAATTTGGCGTAAACAGAATGAGAACATGGATCCATCATGCCTTGTTACCACTGTGCAGGCTGGTGGTGGTGGTGTAATGGTGTGGGGGATGTTTTCTTGGCACACTTTAGGCCCCTTAGTGCCAATTGGGCATCGTTTAAATGCCACGGCCTACCTGAGCATTGTTTCTGACCATGTCCATCCCTTTATGACCCACCAATGTACCCATCCTCTGATGGCTACTTCCAGCAGGATAATGCCCATGTCACAAAGCTCGAATCATTTCAAATTGGTTTCTTGAACATGACAATGGGTTCACTGTACTAAAATGGCCCCCACAGTCACCAGATCTCAACCCAATAGAGCATCTTTGGGATGTGGTGGAACGGGAGCTTCGTGCCCTGGATGTGCATCCCACAAATCTCCATCAACTGCAAGATGCTATCCTATCAATATGGGCCAACATTTCTAAAGAATGCTTTCAGCACCTTGTTGAATCAATGCCACGTAGAATTAAGGCAGTTCTGAAGGCGAAAGGGGGTCAAACACAGTATTAGTATGGTGTTCCTAATAATCCTTTAGGTGAGTGTATATCTGTCCAACAGTTTACTGATCATTTGTTTCTTCACGGTTTTAAATTCCAGGTATTGTGCGTGTGATACTAATTAATAGTCCTTGTGTTGTCACCCGGTAGCGTGTACAACATCGTTCAGAAACAGCTAGATAAACTCCAGCAAGATGAGTAAATGTATATTAAGATAAGAAGGGTATTTTGAATTAAAGTGAAACTTCAGTGTCACATGACTTATCAGAAATCGTTTGAATCGTTTAGCGGGGTCCCGGGGGCGTGCTTCCTCATGAGATTTATTTGTTTGTTTGTTTAATTTTGCAAAATGGTCTTTTGTGGTATCATCCACACATGCATTTGATAACAACTGCAAAAAAGTAATAGCCTAGTTAACAATTACTTGTTTACATAGGATATGATGTATTTGTATTTTATTTAAGCACCTAAAAACTTACCAGTTTGACAATTTTTTTTTAATTAAAGTGCTATGATAAGTCAAACTAACTACTTAAATTTTTCTTATATTGAAAATGTAAATTTTCTGTCATCTTTTGGAATATCTGAAAGCCAGGTTTACCTAATATATGTCATTATTAGCAGAGCACATTTCAATTTTTTAATTCAAGAAGGTCCTTTTGATTCTAATGTGTACTTGGCCTTATGAAAAAGTAACAAAGTTCTTGTAATTGTTTAACTATAGCATTTGTTACAATAAGGAGGTAAGACCATTGGTGACTCCAATGCTAAGGCCAATGTTAACCTTTTCTTTCTTTTTTATATCTATAGTATTTGTAACGAAAAATAGCAACATACACGTTTAGAAACTATAGCTACAACACACCACAGTTGTAATATAAATCTTTAGTGAAAATCTATTCCCATAACAGATTATCTTTAATAAATTTAGTCAAGTTTTAGTCAGAAAAATACCCCAATAAATACAGCAGAACGTGATGAATTCTAGTAAAGGTGTTCATGAGTAGTTTAAAAAGCTTTCTAGTTTATGTTGGTGCAGAATGATGTTTTCTCCTCTTTTTTTTTTTTTTAGTCTTTTTAGTTCATGTGGCTGTTCTAGGTCACGTTCGACTTTCTCCATAGCGTTTTAAAACGATAAATTCTCAATATAATTTGCATTTTATCAACAGCGTCGCGATAGGAACTGCTCGCGCAAATCGTATCACACTTTTGGAGCGCGCTGGTGAACGCGCGCAGAGTATACGGTGATTCGCGCGTCACTCACGCACAATTATAAACCGGGCTTCAGTCATATTGCGCAGATAACCGGTCCGTTCAGTTCGTACGGGAACTTAGTGCTTATAAAAGCTCTGAATGCACGATGTATATAATTAATTAATAGCCTGATTCTATGTTTCAGTCATGCACAATTTACTGTTTTTTGCCATAGTAATTACATGTAGTGATGTATAACTACGTCATCTTAAAATAAAGTGTTACCAAAAATAGCAGTTTGAAATAAAATAAATATAAAATACAATAAAAAGACTGTAATTTCATATTAAGGCTACTCTGTTGTAGAGACAATGGATGAGCTAGAGATCAGAGCATTGCTTGGAATCTGATGGTGTGCAATTCACATTTAAATTTGGCTGTGACATATACATGTCTGCCATCCTCCATTAACACCTGCATTTGATCTCTTTCAGACATTTAAGGGAAATATGGAATGAGGTCTTGAAATGTATTACAAAGTGTGAAAGTGTGTCACTCTCTCTTTATGTTAGTCTCTTTCCGTATGAACATGCCATTATGCAGAGCAGAGCGATAGTTTCCTCGGATGCTCTGAATTCTTCAAATACTTCCTAT